>CAJPEX010000814.1:0-79445 GCA_905338405.1 Notodromas monacha
GGGGGGGTGGCGCATTTCAGTTTGACCCAAATAAAGTTACACAAATGCTCCCAGATTGAGAAGGCCTAAGTTGGGAACAATCAGAGAGGCACATTTTCTATTGATTTCAGGAATCTCCCATGCATATTCTATGCCAGGAATGCAGGAAAAATGCCACCCAGTGAGAGATTTCTTATTTATTTTTCAATAAAAATTTTCAGAAGGATTAGACAAAATATTGGTCTCTTCCCCAACTTAGGCCTTGGTACAAAAGTAAGATTTTTTAAATCTCCAGTGCTCAGTGGCACAAAATTACTAAAAAACATCTTGACTTTATTCATTGTAAAATTATGAATTTCCAGTCTGAGTGCTTTTGAATGTTGAAGGGGAATGATCTTCTGAATTTACACTTTCAACCCCATGAATTAGTCTTCATAGACCCTGGGTCAGAGACTTTCATTCCTTGGGATGATTTAAAAGGGCACAACCCTTTTACAACAACCTGCAATGCATCTTCCACATTCCTGCATGGGAAAACATGGCCATGAGCAGCCAGAGCACAAGATTCTCAGAGGAAAGAAAGAAAGAAAGAAAATGAAAAAAAAATTGGAGGGCAACCCTTAATTCATCAGCCCCCCATCCATGGCCGTTTCCCACAGAGCAGAGCTCTTTTGCCAATACTGCGGCAACATATATAAAAAAAAGAAGGTTGCTTGACCACTTTCAACAAACATGGAAGTAATCTACACCTGTTTATGTGTCTTCATTTTTCTTCATCAAGTGACTTTTTTCTCTTTCAGATGTGATTAAGAAATGAAGGAATGAAATAAAATATGGTGATTAACCTTGTTCTGGCAAGTAGGAAAATGGAGAGCATGTGTTATTGTCAAGGGAAAAGTTTGTGTACCATTAAAAGGGCTTTCATTTTTTCACAGATTCAAGCATGGAATAGTTGCTAATAATAACAGATTCTAATTTAAATTCGCAATCTGGGGAAATATACTCGCTTAGGCATGAGAAGTTACAAAGGTACAATGTTTAGTTACATTGGACACTCTCACAGATGGTATATGACTCATGTGTAAAATAAGCTCAATTATACCAACTTAAAGATGGGCTGGATCTGGGAAAAATAAGCCAGTAACTCTCTTGCTTATGACATAGTGAATGTGCTTCATCCAATTCAAGCATGAAAAGATGAAAAACAAAATCCAATTTTTGCACTTCTCTCACTTAAATACTCAACTTATTTTCCACTGTCCTACTTATTCTAAGATTCTGCCTTGCAGGACTTTATTTCCAATTGTGTTTAAGTATTAGAACACTATATAAACTTTTCTTTGAAGCTCCAGATAATTTTTAAATGAAAGATCATTGTACTGTACATCATACATTTTGGGAAACACAAAATGCTGGTTTTCATGGGTGAACTTTTGAAAATACATGGTGATACTTGATGTACATAAATCCAAATAGTTCTAAAATATGTCTTGCCACTTTCAAAAGTGGAAATGCAGTTGAACCCCTCTAAGTTGAATTTCACAGGGCCTGCAAAAAATTGAGGTTTTGAATTTGAAAGGTTGGAACTACAATAAAAAGCATTTTTTTTCCGGGAAACATAGAAAAAATGTAAATGGTTATATTCTGGGGCTTAAATGGCTTCTTAAATGAGTTGAAAGGCTGCTGAACTTTGAGGCAGCGGTTCATTTGCCCAATTAAGTCTTTCACTTCCTTTAAAACACATACATTTCTGTTTTCATTGCTTTTTTATTTCTTTTTTTTTCAAGAAAAGAATGGCCAACAGGCCACAGAAAATTTGACTTATGGAGGTTTGAGGGGAAAAGCTTTTGACTCAGGAAGGTTTTCAATCTATTGTTTCTAAAGAGAATTCAGATGGGGACCTAAAAAAATTTTTAAACAGGGGGTATTCAACTTAAGGAGATTCAATTTATTGAGGTTTCACCTGTATTTTGGTCATCTGAAGGTAAGTTGGCTGAAGATTTCCACTTTCCTTGCAGTGAATCTTGTACAGTAGTGAGTGAGAATAACAAAAATTATATTCTCAAAACTCAAGTTGTTTGGATTCTTTTGAACTCATCAATCTCCAGGTTTCCCGAAAATAAATACTGTACTTTTGTCTCAAAGATGTGCTATACACATTCCAAATCAAGTTCAAGCAGTCTTTCATCCAAAAACAAAACTCGCTTTTATGTGACGTAGCTACTTTTTGGAAATGTAATAATCACTGCATGAAACTCAACACATTTTATGTTTTCAATCATTTTTCATGACTTCTGGATTCTACAGTACCATATTTAGTTAAGTACCATGCACTCACTTTTTTCCAAAATTCAAGGCAGAACAAAGGGTGTGCATGGTACCCAGGGATACAATTCATGAGGAAAACATTTTGGAAACCCTGCAAGTCATATGCATGTATATTTTAACAAAAAAATTAAAAAGACATGTGTGGTGCCAAGTGTTGTTCATGGGAAATAATGGTTGAAGGGATAGCAATTTTAGGAATCAGTTGGAGATGCAAGAGGAAGTCAAGGAAGCAGAAGGTCCAGCATTCTCATAATTGGGGGAGCTGCAGAGAGTAAAAAGCAGGACAAATAAATGCCAATAGGGGAAAATTGATCCGTAATTCTTAAATCTCAGAACCAAAAAATAAAAAATAAATAAACAGCTTACTCAGGGGTGCATATTTACCCTAACCCATGCCATGAAGGAAGTCTCAACCAAACCGATTTTCCCAAAATTTCATGGGTAAAAAAGAATTAATTTGTCAATGACACCCAAATTATGGATGAAATTGGCGAAAATTCGTTTTGGTCATTATCTCGTGGACACGAGAACTTCCTGCTTCTTTTCTTCTTTTTACAAAAGTTTCATCATTTCCTGCCCAGTTTCCTTGCCGAGTGGATGGATGGATGCATTTCCTGGGTCCCTATATATGCTGCAGTTGGGAAATGACAGACGTTCCCGAACGCCCCCCCAGGTTAGGAACAAGCCCCGCGGAGAAAAGCCACTGCCCTCTGCTGAGAAGGCATTGACTCTAAAATGCCTGAGGGATGTTTCCAAAATCCGGACCGGACCGAAGCCTGTCTGTCTGTCTGTCTTCCTCTCTCTCTCACACATTTCCCCTCTCATTTAGTATTCCTCCTCCTCCTTCTCTACCTGCACTCTCAGGTCGAAAATGGATGGCAAGGCAACGGGGCCAGAAGAATGCGATCAGGAACTTGTCTCAGTGTGGACGAGGAAAAAGAAGGAAGGAATGCCCGAGCCGGAATATAAGAGAGGCTTGAACCAAACGCGTTTGCTTGTGTGCATTCAAGCATACCTGCTCGTCGGGTTTCATTCCGAGAGGCTGTTTCTTTCTGCGTCTCTCATATTGTGGGTTAATGCTGTACTGTATATGTACAATATTTTCACATTTTTAGACAGGAAATGTGATTCAAATGGATCATGACGAAAGAATTACATGAACAGACGTGCAGTCAAACCTCTCCAAGTCGAATTTGAAGGAACCAGCAAACAAAATTCAAGTTTGGCAGGGTGAATTCAAGTTGATGAAAAGAGCATTTTTGTCAGGGGAAAGAAGTACTGTAATATTTACTGGAAATTTCAATTGTTCATATTCTAGGCCTCATATTGCTTCATATAATTGTATTGAAAGGAAGGAAGCTGAACTTGGAGGCATTGGTTTATTTGCTCAATCAGTATTTTACTTCCTTTCAAAATGCATAGAGTTACATTTTTATTGCTTTTCTCTTTCCTCTGTCAATATAATAATAGACCAAAGGCCTCAGACAATTGAAGTTACAGAGGTTTGAGAGGAAAAGCCTTTGAGTTGGGGAGATTTTTATTACATTGTTTTTGATGGAATTCAGATTGGAACGTGAAAGAAATTGACTCATGGAGGTATTTGGCTGTCAGAGGTTTGAGTCATTGAGGTTAAATTTTATTGTATTTACATGACTATACCCACATGCACCTTTTTTTTTGTAAATTTTGAACAGGAAAAGGGAGGTTGCACATCATGGGCAAAGATGCATTTTTCAAAAAGTTGCACAAGTTTAGGTGTGCATTATACTGTACTTGATTCTGATGGAAAATTTTGACTAATTTTAACAGAAAGACTTATTTGAATGGAAACAATTGGAAAATTACATTAATTCTGGCCTAATGCATGCCTAAATGTAAATATTTACTGTATAATGGTAATCTTATACAATACAGTATTTGTAAAATTGTTTTCTGCGTTTATAACAGACTCTTTTTATTATTGATTCAGTCAGAATTTTACGTTTTTAAATGATGAATTAGATACGAGTCGTTCATGAAATCAATTTCCCATACATGATATTGCGATTTCTCAGGTATTGTTGACTTATTACCAATAAATTCCTCAAGGTTTTGATCTCATCGTTTCTGGCAAGAATTTAAAATGTAATGAAAAAGCGAAGTACTGAGAAGGATTTGAAAGATTGAAAAACAAAAGGAAAGCTAGGCTGATGTTGTTGCTTTTCAAAAACGAATTTTGTGAATGAAAATCGTCTTGAATGTTTGACGCATTCCACACAAAATATAATTGCTATAAAAAGACCTAAACAGATAAAACTTGAACAAAAGAACATTTCTGATGAAGAATCATTCACCTCAATCATTATCTCATCCTTATTTTAAACTTTTATCCACAGTAGAGTCAACGTCGTTCCTTGCTTGTAACCTTTATTTTATGAAAAACAAGAAATTCTAAATACCACTGCAACAAGTTTAGTTGTTTAGAATACTTGCTTTTTCTTCTTATTACATTTTATAGGACCCTTCAAAAATTTCTGAGCAAGTTTGCAACTGCATTTCAGAAATCTTACAGTCTCACTTTTGTGATATAAAAATAAAAATAAATGCTTTTCTTGTCACATAGACTGATTTTGATATTACTGTATTTACTCAAGTACCACGTGCCATCAAGTAAGGCATGCACAGGGTTTTTCAGTTGGAAATTTTGCTGAAATCTTATCCATAAGTAAGACATGTACTTCAATTTTTAGTGAATCTGAAACCACAAAATGTTGAAAATAAAAACAAAAAATTGACTTCAGACATGAATTAAACAAAAATCAGATCAATTTTCAACTTTTTCAGCACAAAAAACTTTTCTTGTTACATTTTTTCCAAATTTCTCCATTATAATTAAGTATAATGCACATATAACTTACTAAAACTTCTTGAAAAATGTGTACCCCCTTATGATGCACACCACTTCTTTTCTTCTAAAATTTGAGAAAAAAGGTGCGCTTGGTACTCCAGTAAATGAGGTATTTTTTAGGACATTTTTTTTCAGCTCAAAACTACCTCATGCGCACTTGAGGCATTTGCTGCTGCTTGAGGGGATGCACTATTGCTGATGATGGACAACCTTGAGGGAATAAGAGTTGGTGTCCATTCCTCCAAGTGCAACGCCCCCAAAATTAATTCCCCCACCACACTTTATCATACTCGTATTCTGTAGTTCTTATTCTATGAAATGCCGCATTCCTTTTTTTTTTTTTTCTGGACGACACAAAACCGAAGGTTCGAACGCAAACGCTCTTGATGGATTTTTCGGACTGATTCCTTCTCATACGTCGGCCAAGATTTATAGCAAAGGATCGAAAAAACCAATTTCACCGGAAAATAGGCGGAGAAGCAAAACCAGAATTGTAAAAACCTCATCAAAACTATATGCAGTTAATTTGTGGAAATCAAAGGAACTCATTTCACTTCAGAAAATTGGGCTAGCCCCGAGGAATGAACCTCGAGAATTGAACGCATTTAGTTTTCAAAGAGGCATTTCATGAAAGCTCAGTGAACAGGAATTTCAATTAAAACGTGCTGTGGCATAAGAAGGGAATACTTTTCAATTTACCGTCCTTCACCTCAAACTTGAAGGTCTGTTTTTGTTTTGTTTTTTGTTTCTTTTATTTTTTTCGTATCGTACCCGTAGCATCTCCTAATTAAAAATTAGGAAACAACGTTATCCTTTGGAATCTCAATGGCATGAAAATTTTCGCGATTCTCAATCTTATGCTCTTTTCGAAATTTTTTGTTCAGGAAGCTCTACTGAACCTTCTTCGGATCACATTACTTTACGATTAATTTCAGAATTTTTTTTGTCGAAATTTCCAGTTTATAATTCGGCTCTTGTTGTAATGCTTTGCTTGATTGAACTGTGGACCATTAAATTGAAATTGGAGTTTCTTCACTGCATAAATGCAGAAAATTTAATTACTGCTGGTGTATATGCTGCTCATGAAAATTAATTTCCTTCTGGCGATTTTCATGCGTTAGAAGCGGAATAGTCAGGTAGTTTGTGAATTTTATTTTCAGAACTGTTCGTAATTTTTAATCGATGGCTCAAAACTATGCAATATGTAGTGTTATTTTTGGTTAGCAGGTGAGTTAGTGAGGCTCAAGCGAAGTTTCATCATCGATGAAACATCAAAAGAAAAATTTCAGATAATAAATCAAGGCCCTTTAGTAGTTTATTTGAGAGAAAAATCAATCCTACATCCCGTTTTTAAAACCGAAGATGTATAGACGAAGTTGTTTTCATAGAATTCTTCACAATAATCTTAAACATTGTCGAGTCTTATAGACACAGTCTTGGTGTTAGTATTACTTTTAGACTTGGTCTTATCTCAGGCATAGCCTCAGTGTCACACCTTGTCTTTTCTGAGATTTCTTGGTCTTAGTTTTACATAAAGTCAGTTTTAAATGTCAGTTCAAGTCAGGGACTAGAAAAAAGTAGGAGCAATTTCAGAAGTTAAAAAAAATTTTTATGAACACGTACAGGGGCACAAATACAGTACCTCCCTCCAAGTTTAGTATTTGACTTGAGGGGTTTCCATTTATTGGTTCAATGATGGAACCCATGTGAATCATCGTCAGTGTAAACCCAAATCTCCCTTCCTTCCAATAAGTCGTACCTTTCAGTTTCAACTGACTCCTGAGTCGGCGCCGAGCACATGGAGGGGGGGGGAAAGGGGTCTTTTTCTTCTTGGGTTCCAGCAAGTAGGTCGTGGACCGAAGCAGGCTTGAGAACTTCGGTCCGCGGTCGAGGGAATGAATGCCTAACGGGACCGAATGCCGAAACTGCGCAGTGCCCGGCCCACGCGCCGCAACCTGGTCCGAAAACGCGCATAGCGGGTCTGGGAATGAGGCGCCCCACCAACACACGCAACTCGCCTGCGGGTAGGGTATCCGGAGAGGAGGAGGAGGAGGAGGAAGGAGAAGAGGATGAATGCGACAAGTGCTTCGAGCGGAGGAGGTACTCAGAAGTGGATTTACCTTTTTCTTCTTGGTAGCACACCAGCAGCAGAAGCAGGACCCAATATCTGCACAAGTCTTGATCCTGATGCTTGGGGAAGAAAAAAAGAAATAAAATTAGACTCCTGGCAATTTTTGATATGATTTCCAGCTGAACCTGGATAACTCGAATTCATGAGTCAAATGCCTCTCAAATTCAAATTTTTCCAAGTCCCCATCTGAAATCCCTTAGAAACAATGCATAAAAAGACTCTTCTCCAACCAGAAGGCCTTTCTTCTCAAACCTCCATAACTTGAATTTCCAAAGGCATTTTAATCATCATTTTTTTGCCAAAGGAAAGAAAAAAAGCAATAAAAAGGTAACTTGATGTGTTTTGAAAGGAATTGAAAGACTAATTTGGCAAATAAACCCTTGCCTCCAAGTTCAGCATCATCCCATCAACTCATACTAGAAGCAATTTATGGTCCAGAATGCTTTCTGAAATTCTTTCATCTTTCCCATTTCAAAAATGCTTGTTATTTCCCCAACCTCACTAAGTTGGCTTTTTTACTGGTCCCATGACATTTGACTTGGAGAGGCTTGATCGTATTTTTGAACATTTTCAAAAAACTGGTGTTTTTAGAACATTATTTTGCAATGAAAATTAATGAGAGAAGTATGCATTTTTATGATGTCTGGATGAAGTAAAGCCTAACAGCTATCCTGCCCAAGAAACTGCCTGCTAAAGAAACTGACGAATATACTGTATTTCAAGACTGGCACTACACTTTTCTATCTGAATTTCCATCTTAGTTTTCCTCAAGGAAAACTGTCACTTGCCCAAAATATCACAGAATGAGCTTTTTGGCTTTTTGTTAGATGAATCAAGTTGATTGGAAAATGCTCTGGTATATTGCATGTCAAATATTCTGGAGGCCTGTTGGGAATTATTTTTGTGATGATGGAAAGAAAAAAGCAATAACATTGTAACTCCATGTGGTTTAAAAGAAAGTGCAAGACTGATCAAGCAAATAAACCCATTTTGCCTCAAAGGTGAACATTACTTGAATGCAAAGCAATTCACATCCCAGAATATCACCAATTACAATTTCCTGTAAATGTTATTTCTTTCCCACAACAAAATTAATTGTTTCCCAAACTTATAATCTTCCGCACTCAATTTTGTTGCTGCTAGTCTCAAATTTAAAGTGAAATTCGGAAACTTGACGTAGTTAATCTACAGTAGTGCTCATTCGTCGACTTTCTAGTCGGAAGTAGAAGTCAAAGTTAGTTTAATAAATCATAGGAGTCACTCTTTGAAATCTTCATTTTGGTATGCTATCAAGTTGCTCTTGCTGCTGGGCACTAAATCTTGTATGTGGGTTGGTTCATAAGTTTTGAGACTTTTTGAAATATACCCAACAGAGTTCCAACAATTCAATTTTTTTGTATATTACAGTGGCCCCTGCCTAACAGACCTCCTGCATAACGGATTTTTGCCCAACAGACCGGCTCTGCAGGCAGTTTTTCCTCCCACCCAACAGACAAAATCCACCAAACATACTTATTTGGGTTTAAAATTGACGTTGACAATTGACATTTGTAAAAAAAATTTATATAATTGAATTTGTCTAAAGGACTTTTTCTCTAACAGACTTGTCTGCTGCACAAATTAAGTCCATTAGGCAGGGGTTGACTAACATTAACCAACTTGGTATTTATTCAAGTTGTACCGGGGGACTCATTCTGAGGCCCTGTTTCTCTCCATCTGGGAAATCCAGGGAATTGTTTCGAAGCAGCCCCTCACCTTTGGGACTCGGCATGCGCGAGAAGTGGAGCACTGAGTGATGCTTGTCACGAAAAAAGCGGAACTTCTCTCCGGAACCGGATTTCGTCTTATTGCTGGATACCGTTCGCGATCCCAGTGCCTCAACTCTTGGCACGATTATTATCTTTCCTCATTCTGCGCATAAAAAAAAAAGGAAGACACAAAAGACAACTAAACGGCATCGTAAATTCCTTTCCCCGTACCAGAAATAATGAAATAAAGATAAAAAAAAAGTATAAAAGAACGCGTTTCTTTTCTCGTTCATCGTCGCGCACGCGAATGCTCGATCCCAAGTAACAGATTTTGTTCCAGATGATGCTGAACAACTTTCTAAATCCGTTGGAGGTTTTCCCAGTTCTTCACACAACTACGATCCCGTTATATGACGGACTTCGTGTGATACTTAATTATGAATTCCTTTCGCTGCGAGGAATAAAATACATGCGGAATACGATAATCCGGGAATGATGACGATGAAGTTGATTCCGAAGAAAGTTGCTTCACAGCCAACGAGCACATTTTCTGATACATCCGCATTCAGCACCACGTCGTCTTACACCTTTCAGGTCAACGACCTCATGACAATTCCAATATGTACAGTACAGTACATGATAAAATAAATACTCCGCTTTTGTATTTTTAATGTGCATCAATTTATGGATTCAATAATCAGATGAGTACCTGAGGTGGAATCACATTTTCAGAAACTTATACAGGTGGTACCTTGCAATTTAACCCTAATTTGTTATTGAACTGGGGCCAAATTGCATAAGGGTCAAATTGCAAGACAATTCAACCCCAATCTGTTGTTGGACTAGGGTGAAATTGTGAATTGGTCAAATTGCAAGACAATTATTAGATTGAGAAGTGTCAGCACAAAAATGTGAAAAAAGTGACTGAATCAGGTCAAATTGTGAAGCCAAGGTAAAATTGAAATTCAACATCCCTGCCAATTTGAGCATACAATTGTGGAACAGTCCAATTTTAAGGTACCACCTGTACAGCAGAAATATTCATGATTGGGCATGATGATAAAATGAATCTCTACCAAATTACCCTGTAAAGTCTACATGGAGATGTAATTCAAGGTTATTTTCAAGTATTTCAAAAATATTTTTTCAGCTAAAAAAGGCGCAACAGTCTAATTTTTCTCCGCAATCATCATGAATGTCTTGCAAATTTCACGCAGAGAATTCATACCTCATTGATTACATGCCATGGAATGGAAAAATGAGAAAAAATGTGAATCATAGAATCATCTAAAACATAACCTAATACAGTTTTCCCTGTGCGGAATTTTTTCCCAACACTAGCAGCGGAGTCGAATTCCCTGAGAAGGGACAAATAGATCGAGTTTTCCAAAAATTGGCGCATCTTGGGATGGGCCCGAGGCCGTAAATTAATCCCCTTGGCGGGGAAACAGATGGGATCAATTAACTTGACAAGTCGGCGCACCAACAATATCTTAACCCCCACCCGAGAAAAGGAGAACGACCCCCGGAACCGGGACAAACAGTCGTCAAAGACGACGTCTTCTCTTTATCAGCAGGGGGACATCGAATTCCCCCTTTTCTTTTCCGCAAAAACCGGGGTCATTTAACCCCTCCAAAAACTTACAGAAAAACCCAACCATCTGCTGGTGACGCGTCCCAAAAAACATCGTCTCTTCTTTCCTAAAACGATTTATCTTCGAAAACCAAAACCTTTTCTAAACTGCCAAGAATTATTAAAGTACCAGTAAAAGTCAAATTACTTCTACAAGCATGTTTTCCTCTCTTTTATATTTTTACGAACCTTCGAAACACCCGGTCTTTGGGAACAACAAATTCAGCCTTGTAAGGTTCAGCAAAATCATAAAAGCCACCCGGTCTCTCGAAAATTAACTACTAACCTAATACACAAACTGAAAAACACCAGCACCTGGTATTTTTTCATTACCCAAGGGAACAACAAATTCAGCCTTGTAAGGTTCAGCAAAATCATAAAAGCCACCTGGTCTCTCGAAAATTAACTACTAACCTAATACACAAACTGAAAAACACCAGCACCTGGTATTTTTTCATTACCCAATGTCTGGGGCTCTCCAACGATATTACCCAACCCTCCCTGTCGATTTTCTAGCTTAAAAACCCCTGATTTTGGTGCTGACGACACAGTCCGAATTTTGCCGTCGAAGCGTTTTCGTTGCGTTGTGAATCTCGTACTTTGCAGAAAAACCCAAAAACTCTGTGAAAAACTGTTGTGAATATTTTTTACTGCAGGAAACTGTTGTGCATATTTTGTGTCTTGCTTATCTACTTTCTGCTGACCGGCCAATTGCTGTGTTGAATTTATTTTCTTCATATCTTACTTATCTTCAAAGAATTGTCTTTTAATTCCTGACTTATAAGTACCAAACTAAAAATCTTGTCAACTTAAATTAACCTCAATAAGTACTTGCAAGGTGTACGGCTTGCTCCAGATTCTCTTTTTTCCCGAATAAAACCATACAAAAAACTGGTAGCAGAGCGTGGTTCTGTCTACGTAAAAAAAAAACTTTTTGCTTCCACTGCGCATACTAAAAAACTTATAAAAAAACTTACCACTTGTATTATTCTCTTTTTTGGTATTTAAAAAACTCGTCTAGACTCTTGTGTAGAATCTTGCATATCTCTTGTGTTATTTCCTTACCTTCTGAATTTTCTCGAGCTAGGAAAAATCTTCTAGTTTTTATCAACCCTATCCTATCTTCTGCAATTCTTTGACCTTCTTTTTTGGGCATTCAAAACCTCAAACAGGTACCTAAAAATTATCTTTTGTGTGATCTACTTCTAAATTAAAATCTTTTTTGCCTTGTCCAAAGAGCGAAATCTCTTTACCTTTTCTTGTCTTTTGCTGTCTGTTTTCTTCTGTGTGCATTTCTGCATCCTTATAAACTTTTCCAAACTGTTTTAATTAGTGTGTGACTTTTCTACTTCCAAAAAAAAATGATGAGAACGGAAAGTCCATCAACCCAAAAACCGGGAGTCCAAATTCTGGATACTGACACTCCTGAAGTATATCGGCTTGTGTCTGGGGCCTTCGAATCCCACACCCAATCACTAAATCTCTTAGAAAATCTCTTTTCAAAAGTTAGGTCAATTCAAGAATCCCTCTGTCTAACCGAATATCTAACCCTGAAACAGGGGGGATCCATACCAACTAAGCCAGATCTTTACTGGTGTAAAAAATTTAATGTTATTTTATCCCTTAACTCTCACCTAAGACCAAAAATTGGTAACATTACAAAAGAAAATGTTGTCAAGAATATACGTATTTACCTACCTTCCCCAAACTTGGGAAAACCCTTGGGCCCTGTGTGGTCACTTCTTAATATATGCCATCAAAACATGGGCCACCCATCCCCTTATTCTTCTCTTAATTATATCCAACAAACCTTTCGAGTCAAGAGGGCCCAAACATTGGCCAAGAATATTGTAAAAAACTGTGAAAAATGTAAACAACTTTATCCTACCAAAATTTCTGATTCATTTTCTCTCAAAAGAGATAATTTCCCTGGGCCTAGAGATACCCTTCTGTCGAATGAGTGACTTGCTTAAAAAAGGGGGAGTTCACCTTGTCCCTACTTATGAACCCTCCCTCACCCTGTCCAGTTGAAACCTTAAAATTGACACACCTTTCAGATCTCTTATAATAAAATCCCAGAAATGGGCGAACCAAAAGAGGCTGTTGATTAAAAACCCAGAGATGGGTGGAAAAAAAAATCTCGTGTGAATCCTAGAAACAAGAATGCTGAATCAATTGAGATAAATTAAGAAGTCAGTTTGCTTAAAAATTCCAAAAAACTTGTTTATTGATGTCCCCAAATTCCCACCATTCCCTCCACCCACATATATACAAAATCAAACAAGATATGACACAAATTTGTACAAACACTATGAAACAAGGGGTTAAACAAAATCACCCTTTCCTTTTAAAACCTGACAAGATTCCTGATATGCAAAAAATCTAAACCCCCTTCCCCCACAAGCCAAACAAAATCTCCCGCTTTAGAAATAATACATTTCCTTTGACGTGATCCTTTGACTCTGACCATTGTCCCGATCACCATCCTTGATGAGTTGAGATGTTTGGGATCCGACACCAAGAACTCCAGAGAGAAGACCTCCAAGAACATCTTGGCACTTAGAACGTCATCCATTCTGAAACAGGTAGAAAATTTTTCATATTTTAGTATAACTCCCAACAGAGATCCTACCCCAAAAAAAAACTTACTGTTTAAAAGGATCCCCTCCCGCACCAAAAACGGCAGGGTTAATATGAAAGGGCCTGTTGCCTTCACAATTCTTAGGCCCATGATCCGTGCAATGGAAATGCGGCAGGGCCGGAGGGATCCCAGGGCTGGCCTTGCCATCACCCAACCACTGGGGGCATCTTCCAGCACACGCGTAGGCCCCCCAAGTTTTCCCTTGGCACTGCGTCCATTCCAGTCCAAAGCAAATTGCTGCTGCATGCAGCTGGGCAAAGAATAGGTAGGCTCTCGAATGTATATGCCCAAATGATAGGTTTGTCCATTCCGTCCTGTTGTATGCTGCTAGGTGGCGTACAGGTGTTGGCACTGCCCACCAACCCTTCCCATCGGGGGATCCCTGTGCTTTCCCGATCTTTGTGCGTAGCCCCGTATAAAGGGCCATCTGAAATGCATGTCCCGCCAAATCCTGGCTCCTTTGATCATAAATTGGGGTCCCCTTGTACCTTAGAGGAATTAGGGGAACTCCCTGAACATCCAAGTCCATTGGCTCCGTAAGGTACGTGTTGCAGCCAGGACCCAATGCAGGAGGGGCAGAAGCCCCCAAAGCCAACACTGGCGCATTAAAAACCTTATTTAACTCGTCATAATAGCCATATAAGGCCTGCAGAAAATGCCCAAAATTTGGGTACCTTGTGGCACCTGGATCTGTTAGATTTTTTAAATCATTGGTTCCCACTTGTACAAAAATGTGGGTGAACTTAAAGGACAAATCCAAATTCAGATCTCTGTAAACCCTCATTATAATAGCCACAGGGCTAACCACTTGTCCAGAACCCACCAGGGCACTCCAGCCACTCAGCAAGTACTAAAAAGAAAAAAGAAAAGGGAAAACATTTGCTCATCATATTTTGTATACATTTATTTTCTCATCTTCTCTCTTTCCATTCCTTCTTCCCTTTCTCTTGTACCTGAAAAATTTCAATGCCTCTTCCCTCCAATAAATGTTCAAAATCAAACATAGGCCGAGTTGACGCCTTTTCAGGCCTGATGTTGTTGCAAAAAGTCCAATGTCCAGGGGCCAGCCTCCAGGGCATGGTTAACGACGTCCCTAAAATCAATACAAATGGGCCCTTTGTTTCACTTTTAATCCTGGGCCAGATAACTTGTGTGCTGGAGTTCCATAATTCATATCTCGAACAACACACCCAGGTACTGGGAGGACATAAAGAGGAAATTTCTCCAATTTATGCGGATCAATCGCCATCCGCCTAAACACATTTTTCTTGTACGTTAAAGGATCCGCCGGCTCATAAGAGCTTGCCTTGAAAGGGTGGAATGTATTCCCTGAAAAGAACGCAAAAAGAAGGAAGCTCTCAGTATTTATTCTAATTGCCTTCAGTCTGATAAAAACTCACATGGTTCGAGGATTTCAAGGAAATCTTCCTCGGTATTTGCCTTAAAATCACTTGCACTAGATACCCCTGGCAGTGACAAAGGCCGGGCTACAGTCCCTTTAGGAAGGGCAAACCTCTTTTTATCCACCTGTACTGTAGCTACTTGTAACTACATTGCATTTTTTCCTCCTGACTCACACCCTTCTGTCAAATCTATCTCTTCGATATTTGTGGAGGTCCTTGGACGTTTCCCTCCTGCCACTTCTGGTCCTTTCAACATGCTTAATAACTCTGTAATTGCGCATTTGTTATTTGTACGTTCTTTTGAGGCCTCCACCGCCTCCTTCATCCAACATTCTTTTATAGCCTGAGGGCTACCAAAATGAATCTTGGTCAACCCTGTCGACCACGTTTGAAGATTCCCAGCTGGGAAGGCTATGCAAATTAAAAAACAAACAATTATTAATTATTTCCCAATTACTGGGCCATCTCTGATATTTTTACCTCTTGCAACTGCAGTTACTGCTAATCCTTCAGCCAAATAAAGTTCATTGATACCCCTCAATGCCCCTTGAAACACACTAGCATGCCTCTCCAGTTGATTTGTCAGAGAAGCTTCTAGAATCGCATTTTGGTTTTCCTCCCTTTCCTTAAGTACCTTCAAAGTCTCTTGACTTTCCTCCAATTCTCATCTTTGCTCCTCTAGTTGTTTCTTTTCTGCCATAATAGCCTGAAGGACTCGCCTTTGACTCAAGATATTTTCGGCATATTGCTGTGATTTCGTCTTCAGACGCTCCAGTTCTACTTTTTACCCATCCCGCCCAATCTTTGCATTTGTTTCCACCTCAAGAAAGGGCAAAAAATCACCCATTCGCTGCAGACCTTCCTCTGATAAAGATCAGAGCTTCTCAGCAATTTTTTCTGCCGATTTTGGCAGCTTTACCACCACCTCTGGTTCCGCCTGACTTTGATCTAACGACGCTTCCCCCAATCCCTTAAGATCCTCTTGATGCTCAGCTAAGTAAAAAAAAATAAACCAGACAAAGGTTTTTATTCTTGCAACTCAGTTTCTTCCTAAATATATATATATATCTACCTTCAGACACCTCTTCCTCATCCTCCGATTCCTGAAGAAGGATCGGGAGCTGAGAAACCTCCCCTTGGTCCTCCAAAACTTCACTATATGACTCATTTGGTTCTTCCTCCCCAATAAATGGCTCCGTAATCTTATCTGACTCAGACATTGTCTCAAAAGAAATTTGCTTTTCTGATTTGCTTAACGGAATGAATTCGTTTCAAACTTGAAGTTCTCTAAAACACAGAAAGCAGAAATAATAACACACTGCAGAGAAAAACCATAGGGGGGGGGGGGGCTCAAAAAACCATTTCTGGTAAGCCCAAGTTGCACTCCCCCTATGCTTATAATCAATCATCAAAGAAAAGAGGAGAAATGAAAAACACCTCCTCCTCTAAGATGATCTGATCACGAGAACATTGGCACTGACTCTTCTGAAGAAACACTTTTTTGATAAACCACTTTTGGGCGCCACCACACTCATCAAAAAACACTTCTTTGGCCAGCTAAGGCATACAACCTGATCAGGTCCACAAGGTGGAGAAGAAACCAAAAAACGACCTGAGAACCAGGTCATCAAAGTTAATGGAACTATACTTGACCTGCACAAATCTGGTCTTTGAAGCAAACTAAAAAGCAATAGGAATTCTGGGATTAGCTACCCCAAAATTCTTACCTTAAAACAAAAACAAGGGTCTGTTTCAAAAAACTAAGAGCACACTCAAGGATCAAGCCCTCCAGCAAGAATCTCCAAGTCAGAAGCCTGATGGACAAAATTCCACATCCAACTCCCAACCAAGATCCTCACCAGACTTGGACCCAGAAACAACTCCAAATTTTTGAAAAAATTCACGCCCTTTTTATTTGCATCATCCTGAGCAACCCCTTCCGGAAAAGGGGTTACTCAAGGACAAGGGGGGGAAAATTCAGCCTTGTAAGGTTCAGCAAAATCATAAAAGCCACCCGGTCTCTCAAAAATTAACTACTAACCTAATACACAAACTGAAAAACACCAGCACCTGGTATTTTTTCATTACCCAATGTCTGGGGCTCTCCAACGATATTACCCAACCCTCCCTGTCGATTTTCTAGCTTAAAAACCCCTGATTTTGGTGCTGACGACACAGTCCAAATTTTGCCGTTGAAGCGTTTTTGTTGTGTCGTGAATCTTGTACTTTGCGGAAAAACCCAAAAACTCTGTGAAAAACTGTTGTGAATATTTTTTACTGCGGGAAACTGTTGTGCATATTTTGTGTCTTGCTTATCTACTTTCTGTTGAATGATTTGAACAAAGGCTTGCGCTTTTTGGGAGAGAATCCCTGGTCGGTTTGCGCACCGGCCAATTGCTGTGTTGAATTTATTTTCTTCATATCTTACTTATCTTCAAAGAATTGTCTTTTAATTCCTGACTTATAAGTACCAAACTAAAAATCTTGTCAACTTAAATTATCCTCAATAAGTACTTGCAAGGTGTACGGCTTGCTCCAGATTCTCTTTCTTCCTGAATAAAACCGTACATTCCCCAACCTGTGGTCTGCAGACCACTGCCAGTCTGCAGAAGTTTTTGCCAGTCTGAGGAAAATGTTTAGTACTGTATAATAAATTCATCAAAAGTAGGGGTTAAGTCTGCTATTTTTCCTTAAAATTTCAGGAAAACAATTACAGTCGAAATTCTTTGATGGAAGTAAAAGTCGCCTTTTCTCCTAACAACCTTTTGGACCAAATTTCACATGCAGAAATAAATTATTTAAATTTTTCATTCTGAGAAACCTTTCTTCAAGCACACCCTTCAGATTTTTAGGTGACATTCAGCTATAGCTGCTTCATTGGTCCTTAACTCAATTTTTTCAAAATAGCAAAAACTTTTAAATTCTGTCCATAAAATCTTTCAAGCAAAAGTTTTGTGAGTCTGAAAAAATTCTGTGAAACCTTGCAGTTGTGCAAAACTGTTTCTGGGAATTTGCTGGTCCACAAAATTGTTTTTTTTGTCCATGGGCCAAAAAAGGTTGGGAAACACTGATCTAATGTATATCTTTACAAGGACATCATAACCTAAATCATAACTTCATAGAAACTAGAAACTTTATACTTTACTTGCAAGATTGTTGGTTGTTGCTTGGTGATTTGGGTTTTGAATTTTATAAAAACTTGTTTTCTGATCTGAGCGGAAATCATCACCATAGAAAAGACTGAAAATAAACCAGGCGGAATTAAATGGACGAAACAAATTAAATGTTGACTTTGATACCGATCCCTTTTTTGCGATTAAAAAGCCTTTCACTTCTTATATACAGTACTGTTCGTATAGGTTCAACGCACTGTACTTAAACATCAAAGATAGCGAGAATCGTCTTCAGTGGATTAATTGCTTGTTTTGCAATCACGAGAAGTCGTACTGTTCAAAAGATTGTTTTTTCTTAGATGGTTCAGACCAAACCGAAAATTCAAACAAGTCATGAACATTTTCGAAGTGTTGGGAAATATATTTTGCCCTTCTTGCTGTTCACCCATGAAAACGTGCATGAAATGATAATTTACAAACTGAGGATAACGTAAATTTTACTTCACTGAATATACGAGGGTCTTGAGTCTCTTGACAAAAGTTCCATGCAATAATTCAAAAGATGTCGTACAATTGAGCTGAAAAAAATTATTCCTTAGGGAAAACATATTCTTTGGCTAAAAAAAAATCAGTCCTCTTGGACAATTTTTTTTAATGTTATGCAAAATTCACCTTAGCAGAGTTTTGCTCTCCACTCAAAAGATGAGGCGCCCTTCCTGCAGTTTTTTTTTTGTAGCCCAGCTTTTCCCTCAGAATTTTTGAAATGAACGTGGCATTTTTTCTAAGGGTTGCCTCCAGATCTTTGCAAGCAATTCCGTCATTTTCATCGACAGCCGCCACATTGGCCGCCACTTTGGCGGCTGTGAAGAAGGCTGTCATTGAAAATGGTGGAATTACCTAGGAAGACCTGGAGGCAACCCTTGGAATTAATGCCACGTTGATTTCAAGAATTCTGAGGGAAAAGCTGGGCTAAAAAAAAAAAAAAAAAACTGCAAGNGGATAAAAAAAAAAAAAAAAAAAACTGCAAGAAGGGCGCCTTATCTTTTCAGTGGAGAGCAAAACTCTGCTAAGGTGAATTTTGCATAACATTAAAACAACTTGTGAAACAGCTAGGACTGATTTTTTTTGGGCCAAAGAATATGTTTTCCCTAAAGAATAAATTTTTTTTAGCTCAATTGTATGACATCTTTTGAATGATTGCATGAAATTTTGTCAAGACCCTTGTATACCAAACCTTGGAATTAGACGGAATTTCAAGGAAGCAAGTAAGGCAAAGGTTTAACGCTATAAAAATTTCCAGGAAAACGCAAAATTGAATTGCTTCATGTGAAAATGTACGTTTCCTGCGTCATAAGAAGAACGGCTGCAATTCAGAATTCAGTTATAATTCTGAAATGTTGAGGGTTAGCAGAAAAAAAAAGATTTCGAGAAATTTTCTCGTTTACTGAGATTGACTTGAGTATTTGCTTTCTCTGGAAATCTTTTTGATGATTTATTGCGTCGGTTTTAATAACTTGTAATAATTTGTGCGCCTGTCAACTTCTGTATTTGACGAGTTAAAGTGCACAAATAATTTTTATAAAACGAGAGTAAGTAAATAAAAAGTTGAAAGTGGGACTTAAAAACTTTATCTAGCATATAACCTGTGACTAACGCACTGTATCCAAATCCTACCTAAACTTTTGTTGCTTAACTTAATCCGATCTGATCAGCCTTAAATTAATCCAGCTGAACCAAGCTAAGAGTACTCTAACTCAAAATAGCCTGATCTAATCGAACATGAAATAATCTCAAATTCTGAGATGAGATGCACTTTAAAAAATTGTTCCTTTCACCAGACTTACTCTGGGAAACGTTTCTAATGCATCAAGGCTCTTTCATCAACAAAAAAGGATTTCTACAGATGTAATGTGTGTTGAGTTGAGAATTGCATTTTATTTAGGAAAATATCATTTTTATTCTTTTTTTGTGCATGGAAGTGATAAGTTTCCATCGTTTTTTTTTGACGGAAAGACGAAGAACTTGGCATATCTGAGCATGATTGACTTCATGGCCGTCCCTGGAATAACCGACATAAAACCCATTTTTCGGTGCTGAAAGGTGATCAAAATTGAGTCTCATATAGTGGTGTAAGTTTTCCACATTACATTCAACAGTTTGCAGTGAGCCCCCAGATGTGGACATAATTGGTGCATCAAGAGTGTTCTGAAGTTGATTTGTCCCAAAGTCAAGTCTTGTTTTCCCTTAACTCACATTCAATTGGTGTTTTGTGGAAGAAATATTCTTCAGAATTCCATGAAAATTTTTTTTTGCCCATTGAATTTCATTCAGTGAATATCTTTTCAACCCAATAAGATCATTTGGAGCATTGAATAGTATACTGCTGCACAGTTCATTGAAATGTTGGCATCTGTAAAAATAGCATCCAAGTCACAAAGAGACAATTAAGGTGGTCCATCTGTGCTATAGGTGATTTTTTTAATTTAGCCAGATGGATGGACAGGGAAAGTGCCCGGAAAAGTACCAAAGAGTTTTTCTTGCATAGATCTCAGGGTTGGAAATATATGTTTCTTGCAATTAAGCCTAATAAAAGTCAATTTTCCTACAATTTATTGGCAATTTTATCATGCAATGTCCTCATGTTGAGTCAGTGTCCATATGTTGGGCATTTTTAATAATTTTTTATTGAAAAATAAATGTGCCTATGTCGCATTGTCCCCATGTTGAGGTGTCCGCATGTTGGGGGCTCACTGTATTTCATATTGTTGGTCTCCTTAAGTCTGGTACAGTATATAGGGAACGTGCGCCAGGACACACTGAGCGACGTGGCCAAGCATATTTATGTACAGCTCTCTGGTTTTCCTGACGACTCTTTCCCGTCTGCCTTCCTCATTTTTCCCCGCCTTCATTTCTTCTTCTTCCATGCTTCTGTGAAATCTAGAAGCATCCGAACATGATTTCGTTCTGATTTCCAGCACGAACCAACCCGGAGTCGACGCTGAAACTCTCTTTCTATCTATCTCTGCTTCGACTTGGGGGGGGGGGGGGGGGGGGAATAAATGAAGGCGGGGAAAAATGAGGAAGGCAGACGGGAAAGAGTCGTCAGGAAAACCAGAGAGCTGTACATAAATATGCTTGGCCACGTCGCTCAGTGTGTCCTGGCGCACGTTCCCTATATACTGTACTTTTAATTCATTTACACCAAAAATTTCAGTCTGAAATGTGTTGAAAGCATGACGAGTATCATCAATGCTGTGAATATTTCTTTGAAACGAAAATTTTCTCAGGTCCCTGTGAGTTCGTTGTAGCGAGATTTTACTTTAACGTTTCTAAAACGTTTTTGCAGTTAAAAACAAGTCTGTACATAGGATACATTTTTATTGCGATTTTTCATGAATGTCTAACGTTATTTTTTCGAATAAGGAATATTTAATCAAACATTTATTTAATTGGTTTAGGAATTTGTCTGTTAATTTTAGTTTGAAGTAGAAACCCGTTATGAGAACAGAAAAAAAAGAATTTAAAAATATTAGTTCTTCTAATAGAGTGAAGCGTTGGACTTGTTTTTTGTTTTTAAATATTTAATTGTGAATTTAGCTGCTCCTAAAGTTGACGTGAACTTTTCCAGATTCAGGCTCGATAATTATTGTCACTTATATCCGCATCAAATATGCGCGCATTTCTCAATCATTTTGGAAGTCAATATTTCGGGCTGAGACTTGTAAGACTTTCTCAATTTATGTGAATTTGTTTCCTGTAACTCAGGTATATTTTGTGAATTCCCTCAGCGGATTCTCCGTTCACTTGTAAAAAGCGTATCGAGCTTGACTGGGAGTTTTTGGTCTATTAATTGGAAATCTTTTTGACCATTTTGTGTTCAGTTTTTCGTTTGAAATATGATTTCGACTAGCTAGTGCAAGTGAAAAATAAACATTTGTCCCGAAAACGAAGGAGTCTTGATACGACCAAATTTCGCATTTATCATAAAAGAGCATGCAAAGAAAAGGTTTGGTGTGAAAAAATGATCTAAAAACTTGAATGAAGTGTAATACAGGTGGACTCTCTTTACAACGAATCTCAAGGGACCAGAAGAAAATTCCTCTCAAGAGAAAATTTTGTTGTACACAACCCCGCATAACGTGGCGAGAGTACATTGTTGGACCACAAAAATTCGTTATAAAGAGAAAATATTATAGACAAAATGTTCTATAGATAGATAGATAGATAGATAGATAGATAGATAGAGAGAGAGAGAGAGAGAGAGAGAGAGAGAGAGAGAGAGAGAGAGAGAGAGAGAGAGAGAGAGAAAGAGTTCCCCTTTGTCATGTTTGTGAAAAAGTAATTAAAATTTCTATTAACGTTGACCTGATTAGAAATTTAGAATTTAAAGTATATTTTGTGAGTTTCCGCTGGAAAGTTTTCAACTTTGCAAGGAAGTTGTGACCTGAAACTTTAGTCAAGATTCCGAGACATTTTTTTTTTAAAGCAGGACGACGAACTAAAATCTTCGGAAACGTGAGCAGCATCACCTCGACTGTTTTTCACGGATGAGAAACGCAAGGAAAGTTGAAGGAACGCATTTCACAACAAAAAATGCTTCATACATTTCAGTTTAAATGCGTGCTTTTTGTCAGTGAAGAGAAAAATCCCCTTCTCACTTTTTCTTGGTCCGAGAAAACAAATACAAGATCTCGTTCTCAAGTTTGACTAATGCTTAACAAATCAATTGCCCTGCTTCCCCAAAAATAAGACCAGATAATAACCCTGATGTGTTTTGATTGGAAATAAGTTAAGGAATCTGTCTTTTCTTCAGCAGTGAAGAACAATGCAGAGATTCTGAATTTCACTTTTAAAAAGTTTTCTGATGGGATATGGACAAATTGAAATTTGACAAATCCAGACAGAAAATTTGAGACAGGGCCAATTTGAGACATGGAAAATTTGAGAAAGGGCGATTTAGAGACATGGACAATTGGAGACAAGGACATTCAAAGACAAGGACAATATGAGGCAGGGACAATATGAGACAGTCTCAAAGCAACTCTGAACATTTAAAAAATTTTATTTTACACTTAATTTTCTTGTTTTCCCAAGATTTCCCCCCTCCCAACTCTGTAAAAACCACATTAAAAACATTTTTACACTTGAGTTTTTGCCCTTGGAAGAATCTTGGTTTTTCCAAGAGTATTTTCAGAAGTGTAACAGGGAATAGGGCTTTTTAAAACAAGAAAAGCCTTATTCCCCTACATCTGATGTCATTTTGAATGTGCCTCGGTCTCAAATAACCTCTGTCTCAAAATATATCTGTCTCAAAGTGTCCCTGTCTCCAAAAGTTTCTGTCTCAAAATGTATCCATCTCAAATTGTCCCTGTCTCCAAAAGTTTCTGTCTCAAATTGGCCCAGTATCAAATTTTCTATCCCAATTTGTCTTAGATCCATGCAGTACATAGTTTCCTTTTCATAATTTATTTTAGAAATACGAGACATGCTTTCGAATATTTCCAATAGGTGCGTAAAATCATTACGAAATTATTTTCCATATCAGTTGATGTTCACACAGAAAAATGCAAGAAATTCTCTCAAGGTGGTTCAATGCAGAGAAAACTTACTAGTATGATAAAATTTGTGTGATGCAAAAAAAAAAAAAAATTGGTGTAAATATTTTCGCTATCGAGAATCGATCAGGAAAAATAAATGAATAGCATTTCCGTACATAGAAATACCTTTTCTTCATTCATTAGCAACGCAATCTTTTCCTCAAAAAGCACAACGTTACATCACCTGGACAAGCGACTCCGTTAATAGCAAAAACAAAAAGGCCAAAACGTCCGGAAACGACAAGAACGATTGAAAAAAAAGATGGCAGTCGAGTTTGACAAAAACACGGCAGTGTTGAAAAACTTTTTTTTTCCCCGCCGTTCGGCGATTTCGGCAAATTTTTCACTTCCGTCTCGATTGAAGAACCATATTCACGCATGGCATCAATTCTTGTCTTCGCAAATATCTTTTTTTTTTTGGCAGTGCATCATTCGTTTTTTCGTAATTTGCACTTGGAACAAAAAAAAAGCACGAGAAAAAGAATCATTCGGAATAGAAACGAACAGTTCCCCGTAAAGCATTTCCAGCACCTTTGAAATCGCCGAAACTCTCAGCATTTCTTCGAAAACGAAAAAAATCAACAATTTTTCGCGTAAAAGCAACAGTAGGATTGAAAGCCGAATAACAGTACTCGGATCCTAGAAAGTAGTACCTAGGTCCTACGAAGTTTCAAATATATTAAGCTGCCAAATACGAGGATGAATTCAACGTCCAATAAATAATCTTCGTGGAATCAAACACATTTGAGCGCGTCCCAAAATATCGCTTTTTGCCAAAACAACGCATGTCCACCAGAGTTAAAAACTTGAAGAGTACATAAAAACAATTCAAGCACGGAAAAATACATCGGGTCGAAAATTATATCCATCCATTGCTCATTTTGTTTGGAACAAGATATTTTCAGAAGCTAAATCCATCGTCGTCAGAGATTTCGTTCGAGTTGAGCTCATAAATTTTAAATTTATTTTCATAATTCATGCTAATTTTTTGCTCGCTGTTTTAATTGAGCAGACGATGTTTTCGGACGCGCTCAAATCCTCTTGTCAAAAATTGAACTCCGATGTCTTTCACGGCGTCGAAGAGTTAAATGTGGCTCACGATTCACTATAAAGGTACGGCATTCCGGATTTTGAGAAGAATCCACCCCAAATACTGAACTTTTTCCATTGAAAACAAAGCCCCAAGGAAATTTCGAAAAGAAAAACCCTTTTCGAAATGGAACCCGACTTTCGGAAAAGACTGCTGCAAATATCCACGCGTTCGAGTTTCACTTGTAACGTTTCCTCGCTCCACTAAAACTTTGTACTCGACGAGTGAGTTCTCATCTGTTTTTGCGCAAACATTAAAAAGGAGGGAGAACAATAAAAAAAAAAGAGGAATCAAAAGTCTGAATAACAACGACTAACTGCCGATATTCTCAACAGCAGCAGCGACCCGCCACCCCCCCCTTTTTCGTTATACAAAGTATTGTTAATATATATAGAGAAATGTCCCTTTTACTCATCCAAACACATTCACCTCGTGATTTTTTTTGCTTGTTTTAGTTCTTAGAATATAAATCTTACAAAAAACATCCAGCGCAGGCGGAACAATGCGTTAGTGGCACAACTTCACAAGCTATTTCGCTTTTCAAAACGTTTCGAAAGAGTTCATTTTTTTCCAGATCTTGCTGTAAAAAATTTCATTCACCTGTCAAGCTCAATAAGAAAGTTTTTTTGTTCCAACAGCACGTCATTTTTTAAAACTTTAGCCATCTCTTTCGTCATTGTTTGCATTAATCTGATGCTGATGCATAATCTAGTCACAAAACTTCCTACAAGAACAGTTGTCTTTACAGGGGAACAAAGCAATAATAAACTTTATACTTAATTTGTAGAAAAAAAGAAACTTAATTTTACATGAAAACATTTTTGTTGGCAAGTTTACAGCTGCAAAATAGGCGAAAACTTCATAATACTTAAAATGTGCAATCCACATTTTAGCGAAGATTTTTAATAATTCAAGAATTACAATAGCTTAAATAAAAATAAATACTCAAGAAAAAGGGGTCGAATAATTACAGTTGCTTCTCAAGGAAAATGCCAGAGGGCTTCTTGAAAATTAGCAGGGAAAGTTTGTGCTTGAGTGAATATCGCATAAATAGGTACGCAAAAAAATTAGCCCTTTCCTCTTCACTGTTATACATTTGAAGTGCTGAATGAAAATCCCACTGCTTATAAAAACTCCTGATTGTAATTTTTTTTTCCCTGGAAATGAACTTATCAGAAAGATTTCAAATGAATCATGGTTCATGCTTCCCCACCATAACTGAGGACATGAAATACTGCAACAAAAGCAATATTGTAAATATTTGACCATAGTCACGCGAGGATAGAATAAAAAATTCTTGAATAAAATGTTTAAAACATCAATTATTCAAACAGAATTGAACGAAGTAACATAGATTTAGAAAAATGCCAAGTATGATTGAAATTTTCACTGGAAACATGTCAGCAGTAGAAACTTTAGTTGCTGCTTCAGATTATCTAATTAAAAAAAAAAAAAAGCGGGAGTCTCGTATTGTCAGAAAACGCTTCGTGGCTGGAAAAATTTTTTAAACGAAAAGCGAAATAGCTTGTTGTTAGAACAGTCAACAACAACAACAAAAATTGGGAGTTTTTTTCTTTTTTCTGGGGTCGTGATTCGACGTCAAGTTTCCAGCAGGGGTCAGGCTTGCTTCGTCGGAGATCAACAACACTCGCCGGGGTTTCGAATCGCAGAGCCGGTTCGCGGGCGAGCTAAATATAGTGGCGTCCCTTGTTTTTTTCGGGGGAAAAATTGGGCGGTTCTTCGGTTCCAAGATGTGGATAAACTTTCCGCTGAAAGGAACCGCGAGAGGTTAAAAAAAAAAAAAAAGGGACGGGACGGGAAGGCGGCGGTCGACGGCGACAATGACGATGAACACTTGCGGAGGACGACGACGACGACGACGACGACGGCGACGGGGGTGTCGATGAGTGAACGTCGGCGATCGACGCGGTCGTCAAGGCGGCATCACGTCCAGCTTCAGCCCGGTCTGCAGGTCCGGGCTGCAAGTCCCGCAATACCCGCCACACCTGCCCTGGATCTTCTGGTGGTCCTGCGAATAATAGTCATATTTTACAACACAAAATACAACCACTCCACTCTAACGCACAAACAAATATAAAACATCATTGCAACGACATTCAAAAAATAAATAAATTCCGAGAGAAAAAAAATCACGACCCAAAGTAAAATTTTTTGAGAAAAATCATCATACTGTATTGTCTTTTTTTTTTGCTTTTTCAAGCCTGGAATCTTACAGAGAAAATGATGATGAATACCTGAACAATGGTCCACAACAGATACGCAATTTTTTCATAATTACCAATCCTATTTCATGCAATGAAAGGAAGCCTCAAAAAAGGGGAAATGTAGTGATGTTTGAATAGAAAACTCAGTTGGCCCTGAGTTGACTAAATTGACGACTGAAATACAAGCACTCCACACTATTTCAAAAATATATGTAATGTCAATATACAGTACAACATCATACCAAAGTAACATTTTCTGAGAAAAATCATGATATTGCCTTTTTTTGCTTTTTCAAGCCTGGAATCTTGCGGGGAAACGGGTGATGAATACTTGGAAAATGGTCCACCAACAGATACGCAAATTTGTTCATAATTACCAATCCTCTTTTACGCAATGAAAGGATTACATGATTATTGTTTTGAGAAATAATTGAGAAAAAGTCAGGACCTCGAGGCGGTTGATCCAGTGCGAGGCCCGGTTGCCTCGACCAACCCAGGATGTATGCGGTGCCACTCGGAACCCCGTGCCTGCCAAATTTATGCTGAACCTTCCTTGTGGACAATTGGCAGACGAATAGCAATCCCCTGCTTCCCCCAGTGGTATTCTTTCTCCACTGAACTGCCTCGTGAACACGAAATCGTGCGCTGTTCCGACGAAGAAAAGAAGTTCGTTTTCATAAATTCGCCAAAAATATATATTATCTCAATATTTTTGAACGAGATTTCATGCGAGATACTGTGAAAAAAAAACGGTCGAAAATCAAGCGATAAAAATAATAAACCCTCGGAATTGTTGACAGTACTTTCGTCTTGATGAAAAATTGTGGGAAAATGGGAATAAATCTACACTATGTTTTATCAAATTTTAATTCCATGCAGCCCGAAATTACTCAGATAAACAAGAAAAAATTGGCGGGGTTTAAAAACCTTGACCCATTCCATGTAACTTGACACAGAATCCCACGTGACACGAACCAACTCTCTGGATTACGGACTAAATGTCTTTTCTCCGAGGTACCACAGCAAAAGTCTCATCAAATTCTAATCCATTCTCTTTATATGAAAACAACAAATGAAAAAAAAATCAACGCAGCATGACGTGAATGAAATACAATACTTACTGTTGACTCGAAGAGAAGTGACGTTTACACGAATGCGAGAGAACACAGTCAACCCAGCACGCTGCTTTTTGTCGTCTTCTTCGAAACAAGCGCAATTTTCACGTCGATTCCCGCCATCAGGACAAGTTTCCGGCTGAATTAATCTGCCGAAATGAGCCAAAATGACTTTTCAAAAATTCAGATTAGCGCACTTCTTTTTTTTTGAAGCTGTGTTTCTCATTCTTTGCGGGAGCGTCGTCATAATGATTCCTCTGAATTTCTGCTTCGCGATTCGCTGGGTATTTCATTTAAAAAGTTGCTAATTTCTGTTTGAACAGCTCAAAAGTTCCTTCTTTTTTGCGTTAATTTTGTGGGCGCTTCACAACTCTTTCGAAATGATTCCTGAATTTCAGCATGGACTTTCTCTTTCGCGATCCTCTGCGCATTCCATGAAAATAAAACTGCGAATTTCTGTGTGAATGTTCCACATTTCCTCGTTTTTCAAAGGATTTTTTCCACCTCTCTGTCAATTAAAAAAATCTAGTGGTCCATATAATCAGGCAAAATATTTGTCATAGTTATATACTGTATTAAAGGCAAGATATTTTCTTTGGAGAAAATCTTTTATTACGTGGTTACCACGAGGAAACTGCTTCGACCCTGCAAAATTTGCTGTCCATCATGAAAAATTCCTTAAAATATAATTTTACTGGATTTTAATTTAACATCAACCAGGAGAGGTTTGCACATCAAATGCTGAAAGCGTGTTTAAAGAATTTTCAAACCTCAATGGGCTCATAATTTGTGTTTGCTTCGCGTCATAATTCTCTTCACGTAATCTTATCACATTTGACAACAATTTTTTGAAAAATGATAAACTATTTACAAACTTCCTTGAAAAAATACAATAAAATCTCATTAAGAAATGGCCTTGCAAGAGTTGCAACACATTTTTCAGAAAAACAAACTTGTTCTCAGATCTCGGCAAAAAGTCCATATAAAGCTGTAAACGTTTAGAGCAGTCTTGTAGAACTAAGTTTATAATTATAAAAACTTATAAACAATTTTTTAAGGAGTTATCTATATAGATTCTCCAGGTAGAAATTTCCTGCGTAGGGCAAGCAATATGGAATTTCCAATAAAAATTGTGACTGACTGATGGTTTTGTGGATTGATGGATGCTTTAATCGAACAGAAATAGGCTTCCAAATTTAGTACAAAAACATCATCCTCAAAAAAATAATGAAGATATTGGGGCAACTGATGGAATGCATGATCTAAATGATTTTTCAGAAGATCTTTTGAACAATATTAAAAAATCTTAAAAATGGCAAGAAGCGAGATTCAATTGATTTTATAGGCAGCCGGTCTGATGTGAAGATTTTCTTCAGTCAGTAAAAATCTCGTTAAAACAAATTATTCATTGTAACAAACACTTTCTGGAGTCCCAAAAAGTGTGTCATACCAATATTTTACTGCAGAAACAGAAACAAGCTGAAGACATTGTGCTTTAAATTAATTGTTACTGGTATTTTGTTTTCAATGTCAGGGAATAAGGAATGGGTGTGTATATGCATACATGTCAGATGTCATGTTATATTTTGTGGATTGTATTCTCTTTTATTTTCGTTATCCATTTGTGCTGTGTTTCCTGCACTGAAGTGATTAAATGTCTTTGAGTTGATTTAGGTTGAGTGGGAAGGGGGTTTGGATGTGGAAATATTGATTGAACCTTGTGAACGCAGAAAAGCGGCAAATAAAGTGTTCTGTTCATTCATTCATTCCTTCATATTTTACTGCATTTTTTGCTATTTTCTGTTCATCGAACCTTTTGTTGTAAATTTCTGCATAATTTTCCCGTTCACCGGTGATCAGCGTCAAGTACTCAGCTGGACTGTCGGTACTCATGCCATAGCAATAGAAAGTAGCATTACGACCGCCAACAGTCAAAATCTGATCACCATCCATCGTCACGTTCTGCAAGCGTTTCACTTCCGAACAACTGTAATACCCGCCTGGTAAAACAAAACAAAAACACACGCAGAGAAAGGTTATCAAAATGGCAAGTCACAATTCATCCCTGACTCAGCCAAAAAAAAATTAAATGAGTGACTTCAGTAGTCTCACATGGTCGTCGATTACATGGTCGTTTTCTGGACGGTCGTCTGGACCTTTCGCAAAAAATCTTGGGCTTTTTGTTTCCGGCCCTGTCCACGCATCGGACCCTTCTTCGTTGTTTCGCTCTGTGTCCACATTTTTCAGAGCACTATAAACATCAACACACACGGACATTTACTTCATTGAAGAAACCCTGGAATTCTGGGTTGTTGTTTAAAAGGGTTTATATGCTCACCTCCTTCCACTCAGTGGTAACCCAATGGTAAGCTGCGTTGCAATCACTCAAATTGCAGTCTTGAACATTTCTGGGCCTGAAGGTGTCATTGCAACCACGGTTGACGGGATCAGGGTCGACCCAACCATAGTGGTTCACCCGGTGGCACTTCACAGTGCGATACTGGATTCCGGGACCACAAGTGTGACTGCACTATAATGGACAGAAAATCTGGTTACAACAAACTCCTTGTGCCCGAAAGGTATATATATTTTTAAAAGAAAAATGCGTTACACAGTTCTTCGGAGTTCAAATAATAGCTCCAATCTCCCAATATAGTAATTAAAAAATCTCCCTGAATGTCAATTTTCCCTTTATTTACTGCTTTATTTACTACTGAATTTCTTCAAGTAAAATCTTCAGGTGACCTCAGTAACTTGGATTTCCCCCAACCTGAATAACATGCATTTTTGGAGATCCTTGGGCTATTATCTTGAGGACCCCATAAAATCTTACAACAACGAACTCCTATAGGGGCCAGAAAGTATTTTTAAAATAAAATTTGGTTTACAGTTTCTTGGCCTTCAATAGCTCAAACCACCCTAGAATTCAAAAAAACTTGCTACAGGTCAAATTTTTCTTTATTCACTGCTGGGATTTCTTTAAGTGAAAATCTTTACGAGACTTCAGTAACTTGGATTTCCCTCAACATGAATAACATGCATTTCTGGAGATCCTTGGGCTATCATTCTGAGAACCCCGAAAAGAGAAATGAAATAAAAATATAATGTGGGAGATTAAAGGTTGCAAAGGCACACTTCTTACAGAGAAAGGAGCCAGTTTATCAGCCTAGTTTTGACCAGGGGTTTTACAGCCTGAATTCCGTGGAATTTATTTTTGTTTAGATCTTTAGAACATTTAGAATCTGCAATGGACTTCAAGGAACACTGTTCTTGGTTTCTCAGATTTCTCCCTGACGCGTAATTTGATGATTTTCAGAAAGAAACTTCCTATAAGGGCAATTAAACTATTGCTTTGAATTAAGTTCAGCATCTTTTCAGCTCATTTAATGTGTAGTTCAAATTTAAGAAAATCTGAGGTCCTCTGTTCGATTTGCTGGCAGGTTTTATTTTTTAAAGTTTATACCTCCGTATTGACGCAGAAAAGTTTCCCTGCTGTATAGTAATTCAACAAATTATAACCATTCCAACTTTGAGTTAATGTACTCCAAGTTCATTGACGAGTATAGTGAAGGTAGATGTAACTGGCCTCAAGGAAAAAAAAATTTCTTTCTGGGAAAATAAACAAAATGAGATTCACAAATGAATTTCCAGGAGTGGTAAGTTCATTGACATGACATCTACGAGTTCAAAGAACGTAAGTACTGTAGTTTTCAGCTTTTGTCCCTTTTCAAATTAGTTAGAACAAAAGAGAAGAAATACAAATGAAAACTTCGCTGTAATAAAGGTATAGGCTGTATCGCAAATTTTACCTATACTTATAAAACAAGGCAAAATGTAACAGAAATATTAGAGGTAGAACCCTTGCTATTGAAGAGGCAGACGTAAGTTTTGCATTTTTCATTTGTTGTGAAGAAAATAATCCTCAAAACAATTTGAGAAGTTCACGAGATGTAGAGAAGACAATGATTCAAACCAAATTAAATTTCAATTTCAATTTTTTAGCTAGGCCGACAGATTTTTAGCACACTGTGACACGGGTGGAGCAATCTGGGTCGACCTGGAATATTTTCACTTACATGGTCATGCAGTAAATTGAAATCTTGTTTGTAAAACTTGAAGAAATTCCCAGTACATATCATCATGGGCTAAATTCTAAAATGGGTTTTCAGCAGTCATAATTACTCTAGAAATATCTTAGACCGCCTTCAACTGGGACAGCCCTCATATGTAAATGTATGCATGTGATACTATTAAAAAAAAAAGATGGGAAACTTACTTCTGACCATTCTGAGACTTCCCAGGAATACGGACAAGGCTTTTTAGCACAACCTCGAACTGTCTTTGGTTTCTTGTGGCTGGAGCACATTTGGTCCGGAACCACAACTGAAGGGTTCCGTTTTTCCACACAATACACCATCCTCGTCTTAACCCCTCTGTTGCAGGTCCTGCTGCACTGTAAGAGTGAGAAAAAAATAGTTTTGTTGGGAGGAGATTTGAGAATCAGTTCAATACCCTAGTGTTGGCAAAAATCCTGTCACAGAGGGAGTGCACAAAAATACGCTATTTTGAAAAATAGTTTTGCTTGAAAGACTTTATGGCAGGTATTTGAAAAGTTTTTTCTTCTCTGCATAAGTTATGCTAAGCACCAATGAAGCAGCTGCAACGGAATGTCTTTCAAAATTATATAGGAGGGCTTGAAGAAAGGTTTCTCAGCAGAAAGAGAAATTAAAATCATTTATTCAAGCAAGTGAAAATGTTTCCAAAATAGTATTACCAGAGAAAAGCCAACTTTTATTTTTATCAGATAATTTCAAGTGCCATTCTATTTTAAAATTTTTCTTTTAAAGATGACAGACTTCATTGCCACCTTCAGTAAATATATTATGCTGAAGAAAATCTCCCACTGAATGGCAAAAAATTCAGCAGGCAAGCACAGGTCTGTTGTCCACAGGTTGGGGAACACTGGTTTAAACCACAATAATGAACATGGGAAGTCTTTTTTATTTTGTACCATTACTTGTTTTTATCAAATGGATAATGATTGAAGATATACCTTCCCCCAAGAACTGTTTCTCCACTCATAGTTCAAGGCTGCAGTGTTTTCATCAGGACAGGCATGAATATTGCATGTCTGCATGGGCTTTGGTCTGTGCAGAAGATCACAGTTGTGGTCTGGTAAATGCATCCCCAAATGATTTTGGCATTGCACTTGTCTCATTTGGTAGCCACCATTGCAGGTGTTATTGCACTACAATTTAAAAAAGATTCATATTATGTGAGCAATTCAGTTCTGCAGAAGAAATGATGTAAATAATTGTTGAAGGAAATGCTACTTGATACTTACTGATCCCCAATCTCCAAAATTCCAAGCAGGGCATGGATCACTATTGCAGTGCAAGGTTTCCCTGGGTTTGGTCTGCAAATTGCACTTCTCACTGCTTCTGCCTTCCTCATCCTGACAAACCACCTGCCTCAGCTTCATTCCTCCACCACAAGTGTTGGAGCACTGGAAAATTACAAAATAACCCATTGAAACTTGAAGCTGCACAATTTTCATACAATTTCAGTATAGTATTATGAGCAATGTCCAAAGAAATAAATGAAATCTCTTCTTCCATTGGGAAACTGAATTATATCGTTGTCAGGGAAAAAAATGCACATTTCAGCAATTCATTGGCTGAAAGTTCCACCAATGTACTGAGCAAACGTAGCGCAAAATTTAAGCAATGTACAACAATTTTGTCAAATTTAACATTCATATCACATGAAATTCACAAATTCTTCAGGAAGAGTCAACAATTTTGCCTTCATTTCCTATTTTAAATAAAATAATTCAAATGTAAATACAATTCGCCCATTTTTGCTAAGGAATTTTTTATTTTATCAGATAATTGTTCATGCAATAAGTTAGTTTTCATCCTTCAACGCACTCATAGTCAAGCAAATGTTTGCTGAACAGATCTTCTCTTGAAAAAGGAACGGTTTTGTTGTTGTTGCAAAGATAGGTTTTTCGGGCAAATCCTCCCCAGGATTTGCCCGATGAACATCAAAATTCCTATCTTACTTGAAGACATGTGGTACTTGATGAAATAAAGTACTTTGAAGATTTTTTCTCCCTTCCATGTGTTTCTATCTAAGTACAATACTGTGCATTCTTAATTGGCATCATATCTCAGCTACTTGACATGTCAAATTATTCATTCCTAACAATATCTATGATCTCTTGCAAGGTTGACGAACAATCTCTTCAAGCAATTAAGATGAGCCATTTTTAATGGATGATGTCCAGCTACTCTCCGTTAAAGATTACATAACAGGAAAAAATTCAGTGGGACCCGACATACGGACGTATGACTTGGGATGATCTGACTCCATCCAGACAGCGTCTCAAGGATTCAAGATACATGGAAACGTTTCCAATAATTCCAGAAAAGTTGAATTTTACTTCTACTAAATTTTTATATCTTTTGGACAAATAGAGGTACAGTATTTATATTTTAAAAATTACATGCATCATGAAATTAATTTATTCTATGATAAAAAAACAGGCTAATTTTGTGCTTTGCCTGTCAACGTTTTTCCATCAAAAGAGCTCGGGATACTTAGAATTGTCCTTGTTCTTTGCTTCTTGAGCTCCTTAGGATGCCAGAAGATCAGATTTTGCGTGGTTTTCTTCTGCACAGGTATTTTTCAAAATCTTGAAGTTGAGAAAAGAATGGATTCATTTTTTGGTGGACTTTGTCCCCAATTTCGGATGACCATTCGAACCAATTAAATGTCTGCCTATTGAAATCTACCATGGGAAAAAGTGATCCAACAAACGGCTACTTCGACATAGGGACAAGGACAAGGTCCAAGTAACCATCACGTCCGCATCTCAGGACACCACTGTAGACCACTCCGACAATTTTGACCAGAAAGAAAAAAAAACAACAAACCTCGCCCCAGGATCCAGTGATCCATTGGTGCGAATCCGCCTTATTTGGCTCATGCTCAGTGTGCACGATTTGCTGTCCAGAATAAAGACATGGCGGCATTTTGCAAGTCCTCTGGTTCGTCGGCCTCGACTTGGAGCACTTGGACGAATCCACTTCTTCCCGCTCCATCAACATGCAGGCAACTTTTCGCACCTCATAGCCCTGATTTTTTTCATTCATTTCCAAAAGAAAAAATAAGAAACAGATGAACGAGATGCTTTATTTTTATTTTTCTAAAAACCCATCCTGCCATGAGCCCCATTTGGGACTCAGGTGATTTTCGCGCCACACCCAAAAAGCTATTAAAAGAGTTTAAAATATGCATATGCTCTGCAAAGAAGTTAGCTATACAAGCAGACACCTCATTCAACAAAATTCTTCTATTTTGAATTGCACGAAAGAACATGTTTTTTAAGCCAACTCACAGATTCTGTTGGAAAATTGGCACATGATTTTTGGACAGGAAGAAAAATACTTTATACTGGAGCTCAATTCAAAACTTTAGCATTTATTTCATTTTATTGAGGTCTGGTCAGGTCTAAATATATTGGCACACCTTCATTGCATTTGTGTTGCTTGATTGATCAAAACAGATGCAAAAACATTGGCCCCCGCCTAACAGACCACCCACATAAGGGATTTTTGCCTAACAGACCAGCTTTGCAGGCAGTTTTTCCTCCTGCCCATCAGACAAAATCCGCCAAACAGACTTCTTTTGGTTTAAAATTAGTGTTGACAATTGAAATTTTCAATTTTTTATGTAATTGAATTCATCTAAAGGACTTTTTGTCTTACAGACTTGTCCGTTGCATGAATTAAGTCTGTTGGACAGGGGTGGAATGTACTGTGCCCTATTCAGGGATCAAGTTGAGACCTTAAATATTTGCCGAAATTTCGGCTTTGAATCCGTCCAAACTTAATCCATAAATAAAGTAAAATCAAGGAAAGATGGAAATGTGTTGGAAATTTCGGCAGTTGATGTGTTAATGATGACATATTGCGATTATGAGGAATTTGGACTCACTTGACCGCAAGTGACAGAGCACTCGGACCAGTTCCCGGTCTTCCAATCTGGACACGAGTCGAGCCCGCAGGCCCGGGTCACAACGGGGGGATCCACTCCGTAGCATTTGTGGTCCGGAAGGATCCTTCCTGCGTTCTTCGACTTGCAGCTCACCATCCTGCGCTCGGATCCTCCACCACAGCTAGATGAACACTGCGCACAAAGCAAAAACAAAACATTTTCAAACGTTGATTGTTGAAGAATCGACCACTTGAGCAGCTGAGTTGGAATTTTTTTTACAATTTTGTTCTTGTGACTGTGAGGATTGAATTGAACAAAAAAACAGGCGACTGTGTGTTTGTGGAAGGCGAAGTCCAGAAAAAATCCTGCCATCTTTTTTCTTCAGCACACCAGCTTAGACTCACTCATTAAAAAAAAAAAAAAGCCCAGTCAAAGCTAGGTTTTTTTTTCCATTCCTCTGGCTTGGGAAGTACTTCCATTGAAAAGATGCCCATGGGTCTTAGAATTTGATTTTTGGCTAGAGAAGCAATCATCCCTGTTGGAGATAATGATGGAGAAAGTCTGAACTGGGGATTTCTTAGCAACTGTTAATCCCCAGATGAATCCCGACTTTAGTTTAAAATGTAATGCCAGTGCACTTATGCTAATCTCACTGTTTGAATGTTTTTTTAAATCCATTAAATTGCGAGAAGTGTGGCAGTGCATATCCTCCCTTTTTGAAAAAGTTTATGAAATCAGGGTTAATAGAGGAATTAACAGATAACAAAAGTACAGTGAGACCCTGAGATGTGGACGTAATTGGTGCATCAAGAGTGTCCTTAAGTGGAAATGTCCCCAAGTCATTTCCCATTGGACTTACATTATATAATTTTTAATTGGTGTTTTATGTACAAAATACTCACCGTAAGTCCATGAAAAAAAAAATGGTCTCCCAATTGCAACTGATTCAATCAATATATTTCAACACAATATGGACATTTGGGGAATTGAATACTGATACCTTGTAACAGTACATAGAAATATTGGCATTCTCCTTAAAAATAACATTCAAGTGAAGAAGAGAGAAGGAAGCCCCTCTATGCTGGAGGTGATTTTTTAAAATTAGCTAAATGGATGGAAAATTGGTGAGAGAAATGCCCAAGAATTTTTCTTACATCAATTTCATGGTTGGAAACATCTGTTTCTTGTAATTTGGCCTGAAATGTATTTGCAATTTTATCACAGAATGTCCCTAGGTTGAGTCAGTGTCCTCATGTCGGGCCTTTTTAAAATTAATCTTCTATGGGAAAATAAGTGTCCCTATGTCAAATTGTCCACAGGCTGAGGTGTCCGCATGTGGAGGCCTCACTGTACATGTTTAACATAGTCCTATACTATATATAGAGTTAAAGCCCCGGAGAAAAAATAGGCTTTAAACAATTTTCCCAAATAAATCTGGAATCTGGTGAAATTTGTTATCAATTTTCATAAGTGGGCACCATTGAAAAAGAAAACACACACACACCCACCCACATGCACACAGTCCTCAAACCGTTGATCGAATAACTTACCCGACCCCAGGGCCCAAGAACCCAGTGAGCCCCGCCTTCAGCGAGAATCTCGTGGTCCTCTGCTTTACCGGACTTCCGGTCGTCGAACCTATCGTCCTCGCCGGGTTCGCCCACTGAATTCTCGTCGCCCGTGTATTTGTTGCCGACGGGCGAGTACCGGGGTGGCAGGAAGTAGATGGGCTTCTGATGGCCCTTGTTATTGGGTTCCGAGGAATGAGGGTGCGGGTTCAGCGGCGATGGTTTCGACGACGTCGTGTCGTAGTTGGGCGACGGCTTGTTCAGCCGTGGTCTGTGCTGGTCGTAGCCGTGGATGGGCTTGGTTTCTATACTCACGATGTCGATGCTGTCATCGTCATCCTACGAGGAAAACGGAGAAGAAAGAAAACACAAACATCAATTTTAAATTGAACTTTCGTTGCTTCCCTTTGCACTGTAGTGCCTTGACTTTTTTTTTCATTGTCCCGCCTGAGTACAGAATATATTTTTCCTTTACCCACGTTTTGCCCAGGGAAGAAGTAAGAGTATAAAATACATTCATCTACGTTGGGCATGCACCCTGTGTACATTAACATACTCTAAAATAATTCCTGGAAGTAAAAGTATTCCCCCTCCTCAAAATCGCTGTACCAGGAACATCCTGGCACCACAGAATCCTCAACAATAACTTTTCCCACTCTGATTCTAAAGTAAAACCTTGTGAAGGTTAATTATTAATCGTCATACATAAGCTGCTCCCTTTTTCCTAATCAGATTAGATTCAGTTCAACTGTATTATTCAAGTTATTCCCATCACTCCCTGCAAGTCAAGCTTGTTGAGTCATTTATTTGTATTTGTGTGAAATACAGTTTATCTCTTTAATGTAGGAATTCCAAAAAGGAATCCCAGTCCAGTCCCAGACTGATCAACTTGTTTTATTTAAATCACTTGACGTCAAATTATATTGAGGCCTTTTGTGCCCAATAATCTAGATGTGAGAGCATTTTTCTGTTTTTGCTAGCAGGCATTTTTGTTGCAGCAAAAAACCTTGGTATGTTTGGATTCACGCAATATTCGTCAGTTTTGTTTTTCATGCTTCTCAGCAGAAAATTTTGAAATTACAGTCAAACTTCTTTAAGTCAAGCTCCAAGGTACCATCAAAAATTTCGAGTTGGGGAAACAAGCATTTTTGTTGCAGGAGAAACAGAAGGATTGCAGGAAATTGTAATTTGTGATATTCTAAGCCTCAGATTGCTTCTTGAATGAGTTGACATGGATGCTGAACTTGGAGTCAAGAGTTTATTTGCCCAATTAGTCTTTCACTTCATTTAGAAACACATCAAGTTAAAATTCGATTGCTTTCCTCTTCTCCGTGTATTTGGAATAATAATAACCAAAATGGCTCCAGAAAATTTGAGTCATGGAATTTCAAGGAGGAAAGCCTTTGATTCAGAGACATTTTAAATGCACTATTTCTAAGGGAATTCAGACAGGGACTTTAAAAAACTCAATCTAGGGAGGTACAGTATTTGACTAAAAGATCAAGGTTCAACTGTGTATCCTAAGAATGACGCAGAAGGATCAAGAAAAATAATCTCTAGGTGAACCTGATGAGTGAGACAAGGAATATTTATTTTCAGTCGCGAATCCATTGATTTTTCTCGAGTTCTTTAAATTTTATTGTCTCTGATTGACGCAAATTTCATCTTGAAAAAGTTTCAGGTTCCCTGGATTTGAGTCAGGCGTAAAGATATCCCACAGAATTTTCCTCTTTTGTGGCTTTTACGATTTTTCCGAATTGGTTTCCTATATCTCTCTCAAATTAGCACGCCCACTAGGGGATAAAAAAAATTTTCAAATAATTCTGCACAATCATACGCAATAAGTCTTACGCCATGGACGGAGTTGTAGACAGAGTTGCCGAGGCTGTTGGTGCGGTAATTTGGCAAATGAGGCACTTGCGGCTTCGTCACGCCGAAAACGTCGTTGCGGAACACGTCGTCCGGACACGGCGACAACAGACATTCGGCAACCATGGACGGCTCAGACTGCGGATCGCAAAACGCCGAGTCCAAAACGTCGCCACGCACACTGCGACAATGCACCACTCGCACTTTGATCCCAGCACCACAGGTCACACTGCACTGCTTTTTTTTTTTTTGCATTCCGTCGTCCATTTTGAATGAAGGCGGCGAGAAGAATCCAATTGGAGGAAAAAATACGAAAAAAAGCGAGGAAAAGAAGAGAAAAAAACATACCACACGCAATTAATTAATTAATCGTTCGTTGAAATTTCCCGAATTGTCTTTTTCTCTCCGCACCAGTTAATTCTTGCGGCAAAAGTATTAACCCTACGATCACCCAAGGAAAAAAATAAATAAACACAGCAGAAACATCCCTTCATGATGCTATGTCGGGAAAATTGAGCGCGTACGAAAACAGCGGGTACTTGAAAAGAGCGCATCCACAGAAAACATAAAATAAACGAGAAATAAATGCGGAAAAAAACTTCAGATATTAGGTGCTCAAAAACTCTTGTTCATCGTTTTGGTAATTTAATCATTGAACAATTCCAAGTTAAACGATTTTTTGATGCACAGAAAAAAAATTAATCCTTGTACCTGCTTGACAAAAGATAATTTTTCAGCCGCGAAGTGAGCATTTTTCGCACAGGGAATAATTTGTCATGCAGTATTTATTTCCTCTTTTTTTCGCATATAACCTGTTTATGCATACTATACTCTAATTTTCCATCCGATATAAAAATTAAAAATAAACTGGTTCCTGCACATTTGTGTAAGCGCTGTTTTGCACGCGCTTAATTTTCCGCTCGCGCATCTGCCAATATGCAAAAAGACAGATATCTAATTTCCAGCTCTTGCTAGAACAAGAAAAGACACGGATGCATTCCCAATCATCATCCATCACCAGAGGAGAGGCACAGGCAGCAATTTTGCAAACGAGGAAACGCGCAAAAATTCCATGCATGAAAACGAAAGGTCCATCGTGCAAATGATACAGTCTAAGCTTGGGAAGATGACGAAGCGAATCAGGCAACATGCGAATGAGACCAATTTTATCCGAGTTTTATTGCAGATTGGTTTGCAGAGTGATGCAGGGTAATTCTTGTTTGGGTTCACAGGCTAGAGAGCATGATGGAAGGGTATGATTCAAATTTTGGTTTGTGATGATCAATGTGATTGTTTGGTCCATGAAATTAATAGGGGCACTCTTGGGTATACCTCTCTTATATCAAAACTGTCTTTCTACTAATGTGCTCATTTCTTTTAAAACTTGAGCGAAAAACATATGGAAGAAAAATTTAATTCAAACTAATTTTCTTCATTCACATCTGTTTTCCCTCTATTACTTGTTCTGTACATGTCACCCGTAAGCTGTAACAGTGCTGATTTGCAAATCCATTGCTACACAGTACAGTACACATATTTTTGTATTGATTGTATTGTTAATCATGGATTTTTGGGGGTGATGATATAGATTTTAAGGGGTTCCCAAGAGATAAAAGGGGAGGTTTTCTACAACATATATGATGTCTTGCATCTCTATGTGCGCCAAATTTTAGGGCAGAGGTCAAGTTGCAAGTCAACCTCCCAAAAAATTTGACCATCAAGTTGTGGGATGGACAAATGCAGGGTGATTGAATTCTAAAGTACCACATGTAACTCCTATTGCAAAACTGCAAAAAAACCCCAAATTATAATGAGATGGATTGTAATATGTTTTTATTGGATATTTTTTGAGTATTACCTGGTAGCTGTAACAGTGTTGATTTCCATAGCAATGGATATACAGTACTGTATATATTTTTACACTGATTGTATTGTATATTAGGGAATTGTGGGGGTGATGATATGGGTTTTGTGGGATCCTAAGAGAAAAAGGGGGAGGTTCTCTACATCATATTTGATGTTTTGCATCTCTGTGTGTGTCACATTTCAGAGCAGAGGTCAAATTGGAAGTTGACCTCTCAGAAAATTTGACTATTGAATTGTGGGACAGACAAATGCAGGGTGGTTGAATTTTGCAAGGTACCCACTGTAACTCCTATTGCAAAGCTGCAAAGAAAAAACAAAAAATCCCCAAAATGTATAATGAGATTTATTTTAAAATATTTTTTCTTCAGTATTAATTGGTAGCTGTAACAATGTTGATTTCCAAAGCAATTGCTTTACAGTATACTTTTAATGTGTCAACACAACTCAATGCTCTAGAAGTTCCTGCACTCATAACTCACTGCACCCCTTATGACTTGCCGCTGTCATTACTTGCCCCAAAACTGACTTGCCGCTGTCCTTACTTGCCACTGTCATTTCTTGCTGCATAGACAACTGGCCAATGCTACAACTTGCTGGAATAAATAAGGCAAGTAAAGTTGCCTCACACACAACTCACCACTGAAATAACTTGCCATGCACACATGAATAATGACCATCTTGCATGACTAAATGTAATCTTGGCTTTATTCCTGCATGCACACATAAACAAACAGCAAAAAGCATTGTTTCCAATTGATACTTGGAATTCCTTCTGCCATGTTGAGGAAGGCATTCCAAGAACAAATAATTCAGTTGAAGGATGGCATAGCATTTTTAAAGGTTCATTGCAATGTGCCAAACCATTGCAATGAAAAATTACCAAGAATTTGCAAAGTTTGTTGAGTTCACGTAGTTCAAGAGCACTCATGGAATATTTGGAGAGTGTTTCCATGAATTTATCCATGAATAGTTAACCTCTCTTATGTTTTGTGCACTCTCTAACATGCTGCTATATTACATTTAAGTGCAGCAACTTGTATCAGCAGCAGGTTATTTCTGCAGTGAGTTGGGCTTGCAGCAGGTTGTTGCAGTGGCAAGTGATGACAGCGGCAAGCTGTAGCCGAAGCAACTTTTGGTGCGGCAAGTGAAGGTGCAATGAGTTGTACCGGAGCCTACTTATACATATATATATTTTGCACTCATTATATCGTGGATTTGTGGGGGTGATGATACGGGTTTTTGGGGGATCCCAAGAGAGAAAAAAAGGGGAGGGAGGGAAGGGTACCAGCACTGCAACTGCAACGTCTCTCTCTCTCTCTCTCTCATCGCGACAACTCACCGCTTCCCAGGGCCCCGGCAGCCAGCGGCCGCACTTGCGCTTCGGGCAGCGCTGCTTGTGCACCGGCGGCGTCCCGAAGCAGTAGGAGGCCGCCACGGCTTTGCCGTCCACCTGGCACCAGTAGGGCCGTTGGTGCTGGCACACGCCGCGGATCATCATGCACTTCTCATCGACCCCCAACACACAACCCCCAGACCGCAAAATGAAAATCCAATGAAAATTGCAGACGATAGAAAGAAACAGACAGTCCCCACCCCCACCCCCGACGAACGGGCATTCATTCATTCATGATATGAGTGTGTGCGACATCCAACAGAGTTTCCCCTCGTGCAACCAAAATTTTTAATCTTTCCCAGCAGCTCAAGATTCCTTTTTTATTTTTTTGTTGCTTGTATATACAGTGAGATCCTGATATGCGTAAGCCCCAACAAATATGGACAATTTGAATTTGGGACAATTGAAACTTGCAGAAATCCGCCCAGCCAACATGCAGACAATGGCTCACTCTAAATAGGAAAGCTCTATCAACATTTTCTAGAAAAATCTTGAACAAATTATTCATCAATTTTTACATGTCTCGAACAAATTGAGCTATTTCTATTCACAAAAGCTGACAATATATTTCATAATAATTTTACTCTCATTAAAAAAAAAACTGGCTGATTTTGTGCTTCAATTTCCAGCATTTTTCTCTTTCATCTGTGCAGTGTATAACTGGAATTAATATAGACCGTTTGACTTGGGGGCACTTGAAACTTTACAAAATTATGATCCAACATCTGGAGAATTGCTCAAATCATAATTTTATAGCATTTTTCAAAAAATTGAAACATTAAATTTTTTATTTTGACAATTCTTGGACAAACTGAATTACGTATTTACATTCACAAAAACTGAAAATACATTTCAATACAATTTTATTTCTTATTTAAAATTGAAAAAAAACAGGCTCATTTTGTGCTTCTTTTCTCAGAGTTTTTATTTTATTTTCTTCTATCATCTGTGCACATCAGTATAACAGGAATTATCACTTTTCTTTCCTGTTTGAGCTCTTTTGATGCCAAAAGATCAGATTCTATATGATTTTATACTATGCAGTTGCTTTCTGTATCTTGAAGTTGAGGTTAAGCACTTTTTATTCAATTTTTGAGTAACTTATTCCTTCTTTTTGATGAACAAGAGAACCGATTTGATATGTTTGCATCGAAATCTATGGGAAAACGTTGATGCAATATGGGGATACGTCCAAGCACAAATTATGTCCGCATCTCGGGGTCCCACTGTACAGTACAGTACATCAAAACGTTCCAGCATCACCGCCAAATAAATAAGGAAAAGATGGAGACAACACCAATATATGACATCGCAGTAAGAATAAGAACCAAGCAACAAGAACGGCAAAAAATATAAATGATGACACGATCCCTCGTTCGATCTGACATTCATAATCAAATTGGAAAACCCGAGAATATTGCCACTCTCGAATTCACGACCCATTTCAAAAGATTCATGCAATTCCTCTAAAATCCATCACTTTTCCCCCCATATCAACGAGGCAATTCACGTGCTACTGGCCCGTAAAAACGATAATATTTTGGGTAGTACCCATGAAATTATGAAATTTTAATCAGAAGAAAAAGTGATAAAAAAAATGAGACAGAGAATGCTGGCACCATTCGAGTATTTGAACATGTTTTTTAATCTGCGAGAAAAAGGAAATGTCTGAAACTTTCATGCATAAAAAAATTGCGGTTGGCAACGTTGCAGCAAAATGTTTTGTGTCTTTTCCACCACCAGAAACGCGCTTGTTTTGACGATTTTTAGAGATGCTCTGGAATAAATTATTTTTCGATTACTTTCTTCAGAAGCCAACTTCAGAATAATATGCTCATAATGTACGAATCCCAGGAATATTCACGCTTTTTTGGACCCATCAGCTCGCGAATGAAACTATTCATTCAGCAGGTGTTCTGTACGTCTACGCATTCGGATCGACTCGAATTCCATTTCTGGCCAATTGGACTTCAACAAATATTTTCCAAAAAAATATGTATATACACTGAACCGTATTCATACGCAGTTGGGTATTTTACTCAAGAAACATTTTTTTTCCTACCCCGATTATTTATTCTGAAGTGTTTTTTTTTTCAATATAAAAGGAAATTGTGTTCTTACCGGTGTCCAGTTGCCAACGTCCCAATGAGGGCAATCACCGTTTCCACAAGATCGCAAAACGACCTTTTCGGAATCATTGCACAGTTTTGCTTCAACTATTCTGTCCAATTCGTCCACACACTCAGCTGTTCTGGTTTGTGTGCCACCGTTGCAACTCGAAGAACACTAGTGATTGATCACAACAGGTTATTATTAAATCCTGAAATCCGACAGAAAACGAAATCTCATACAGATCATCGCCATCGTAGAATCAAGGTCAGTCACATTCCGAAATCTTTTGGCCTTTTCAAGTGCTGTATACAGCATTTATTGGAACGTTTTGCGATAGAATGAGAGAACGTTAGAACGTTAGAAAACTCTTGGAGACTGGGAAAATTCGAGACATGGACATTTTGAGACAGCAGGGACAATTTGAGGCAGGAAAAATTGGAGACATCCCCAAAATAACTCTGCACACACAAGTTTTTTCTTCTGCAGTACACTCAATTTTCTGGTTTTCCAAAGTTTCCTTGACTATTTTTGGGAACTTTATGCTTTCTATTGGAAAAATTTTGTATTCTTTTAAAAATTTAAATATTTGAAATATGTCTTGTTAGAAATATTCCAATATAATACTTGTGTGCTAAGGATTTTTTTCTTCACAATGTGTTGCGTATAGAAATTTGCATAATTTTTCTTGACCATGAGAAAATATTTTGTGCAGTTTACCTCTGCCAATATTTTGAAAAAAATGATAAAGGAAGTTCTGATGTTTTTAGTGGGGATTAGAGTGTATTACAATGGATCAAGAGAGGAATGAAAGCAAGGAAATTCCTCTGTCTCAAATAATCCTTGTCTCAAAATTCTCTGTCTCTAAATGTACCTGTCTGAAATTGCCCTTGTCTCCAAAAATGTCTGTCTCAAATCAGCCTTGTCTCCAATTATCTGTCTCAATTTGTCCTAGATCCAAAAATTTCACCTCAATCTTCATTTTTTGAAAATCAAAGCACATTTTTCAAGTGTCCCTGGGAATTCGTGGAAACAAGCATTTACTTTTAAAATACTTGGGTTGCAGGATATACGTTTTAATGAAATTGCAGAGTTACTCACATCACTCCAGTCACTGAATCTCCAATGAACATCTTCACAAGCCCCCTCACAAGCCTCAGTTTCCCTCGGTTTCAAATGTTCCAAATGTACACAGTGCTTGTCATGCAATGTGTCCCTGAAATCCTGGAAAATCTGCGTACATTTGACAGTCAACCGCCTGAAACCTGGCCCACACCTTGCACTGCATTCTGATCTATGCACTACTTCCCAGCTGGTAATATAAAATCACATACCATATGTTTCCAAGGATTGTTTTGCCAAAATATTATCCATTACCTCAGTTTGCAGTGAGTGTTGCAAGGCTCACTCGGTCTTTCGGGAAATGGTAAATCTTTGCAATTCAGATCAGGAACTGGCTTTCTGTCTGGCATTCTAACACAGCCAACCGTTTTCTCTCTTATTCCTGTAAAAAAAAATACAAGAAAACTGTGCCAGAAGTCTCTCACTCAAGGAAACTTCCTATTGTGTATTCTCTCCGCACAAATATTTTGTCTTTAATGGTCCAACAAAATTATTTTTGTTCCAATAAAGTTCTGAATTTATTGAATAAAGGTAATCTAAAAAATATTCTCTCTACAATGAATTTTTTCTTGTCCCCTGAATTTAGAGGATCATTAAAAATTTGAGGTGCCCTGACAAAATTAAGGTCACTCATATTCTGTAATCTTTGGACCTATTCAGAAAAAGATGAAGTCTCTTAAAGATAAAAAAAGAATCTCACATAGGCACTGACATAAAGTGTCAAGATTCGTAAAAAAATATATTTTGGTACAGTAGTTTCTCAAGTACTTTACAAAGAAGCACCAAGCTTTTTCTCCCAAATTTTCTCCTATTTTGAAAAGGAGCAATTCTTCAGCAGGAAAAAAAAAATGCAAATTATTTTGTTGCTCTATATCAAGGAGATTTCACATCATCCCTCAGGTAGGGGGATTTATTAATCTATGAATAAGGAAAATTTAAAATAATCTGGCCAGAAAATACTTTCAATTTTTAAAATTGTCCATATAAATTACATCAGCCAAGTTCCCAAACTGGAAAACACTCCAAGTCAAGTTTCTGTGGGGAATCCTTTCAAATATGATTATCATAGATTTCATACTTACTTGAAATTCAGAATCTATTCAAAGGAATGATGCCACAGGATTTAAAAAAAATGAAGAATGTAACAAACCATCACAGACTTGACTGCAGTCTGACCATCCCCCAACAAGTACCCTCCGGTACTTGGTCAGCTCAGACACAGAGATGGTGTAGCTGTAGTGGATGTCAGGTGGGTACAAATTCCCCACGGTCAGCACTTCAACTACCAAATCTTTGTGCAATGGTCTTCCAGTGGAATTGATTCTCTCCGTAACTGCTCCTGAACCCGAGTAATCAATCTGGGTTCCTCCGTATTTCAGTGTCTTTGCAAACATGCTGACCACAAACTTCCCATTCAGCAGATAATCGTCTCCCGGATCAGGAACCCTTAATGCTAAGTAAAAATAAAAAATAAATGAAGCTTTTGAAACCACATGGCATATTTCATGAAGAATTAATTCAATTTTTTGCAAACAATTCATGTGTACTGTTGTACAGGTGGTACCTTTCAATTTGACCCTAATCCATTGAAAAACTAGGGTTGAATTGCAAAGTGGTTAAATTGTGAGACACTTTGTGTGATTCAAAAATATCAATGCAAAAATGCAAAAAAAGTGGCCAAAGCAGGTCAAATTGCAAGGTAAGGGTCATGTTGCAAGCCAACCTCCCCACAAATTTGACTGTCAAATTGCAGGATTGTCAAATTGCAGGAGGTTGAACCACAGTCAAATTTTCAGGGAGGTTGAATTGCAAGGTACCACCTGCATTTAAAATTTTGCCCCTTTTTGAGCACTTCATATAGAGCGCTAAACCGAAAGACTCTATGGCTAGCTATTTAAAAAAAAGTGTCTGATGCTTTGCAAAAAATCATTCAAGAACTAATGAAGCAGCTTTTGTGGAATGTCTCAAAAAATTGGAAAGGTGAGCTTGAAGAAAGGTTTCTCATACTGAAAAATTAAAATAATTTATTTCAGCAGGTGGAAATTTGTCTCCAACATTATTAGGACAAAAACCAACTTATATTTTTTCATCAGATAATTTCAATTGCCAATGTCTTTCTGAAATTTCAGATAAAGATAACAGATTTCATTCCAAGTTTTTACAAATTTATTTTGCTGGAGAAAATTTCTTGTGGACTGTCAAGAAACATTTGTGGACCCCAGCACCAGTCTGCTGACCATAGATTTTTGGGAACACTAGTTCAACAATGCTTTTGGATCATTAGATTACTGTTGGGAACCTGCCCCCGCCACTGTGAGGAGTGCCTCATTAATTGAGGCTAGAGTAAATTGGGTTGAAAAATTACCCAAGGACAAACTCAGAAAATGGCTGAATTTAGAGCACCAGAAAAATGGGGACAATTTGAGAACCTTCTTCCAAAGCTTTCTGTCCCCAGAGTAATCTTTGACTCAGATTTTCCTGGACAATCCCATGCCTCTAAAAATCTTCTGATCTCCAGCCAGAGAGCTGGATCAAGGCCAGTAACAATAATTAATAAAAACCCCTTTTATTCCCAATTACATCAACAGTCTGTCTTGAGCTGTCATTGGTAACAGTTGTGCATTTTGAACAGTCCAGAGCTTGCTGTGGGGTTTATTTTGATTGTTACAATCTTGTGATTTTATTGTGAATATAATTCTAAAGTTTTAAATCTTGTACTTGGGACAATTGTTGAATACATTTCAATCGTAACTAGGGATTCTACCAAGAATTCCTGGCCCCAGTCCCTGGCTGATTCTGTGTTTCTATTTTTAAATTTATTGATCCACAGCTTCTTTTTCTTTTCTTGTGTCGCGGTGGCCACACTGCCCCCGACAATTACAATAAAGAAGAAGGAAAAACAAACAAACCAAGAAACAAACCTAGGTAGTTGTCGTCCTTGTTGGAACCCTGGTAACCGTGTTGCCGGATGTCAATGTTTGCTGCTCCAGCTGGCAACAGCAAGACGTGATTGTAGCCGTATTCCACGTCGTTGAAGTGGCCGGTGATGACTTGGCAAGTCGTATTGTCGCCTCCACAAACCCCGCACATGTCTTTGAATCATTCAGACAAATGATCACAGGATTTCACACACAGAAAGAGAAACCAAACAAATGAGAGTCAGATAATTGTATGTAAAATTAGTAATCACTTTCTACAGATAAATTAAAGTATGTTCAAGATGTATTCAAAGCAACGCATAGAGAACTTAAAATCATAGACATGCTTGTCTTTAATTAAAATTAGCACGTTTTCATATCCTTTCCGCGATTTTTCTCTCGCATGGATAAAGTCTAGTAAATGCGATAAAAGTCTGCCTAAATTTTCTTTCAATTTGATTCATCCTCTCATAAAGTGAAACAGTATCATATTGAAGCAGCTTGCAAATAGTTTGCAACCTGTAGCAAGCAAAAAAAAAGTGCGCATATTGAAAAACATTCAACGATTACTACAATTTGGCCCAGAAATTCGTTGGTTTGGAAGAAAATAATCTAAAAGCAATACGTAAAAAATTTAGTAGATTAAAAATTAATCTAAAAAACTACGTTTTCAAAAAGCAAAAAATAACCCTAAACGTGGTGCGCATCTATTTTGTTTGTATTTCACTTCTTCCCAACAATCTCCATGCGCACCACGTTTAAGCTTATTTTTTGCTTTTTGAAAACGTGGTTTTTTAGATTAATTTTTTAATCTACTATAATTATTTTATTCTTTTTAAAAAATATTCTTATAATTTTTCTTTTAACAAAAGATTGCATTGTCATCAGTTTTTAAGCTATCCTGAAAGTTTCAGCTTGCTAGCTAGTCAGGAAGTAAGCGAATTTGAGTTGCAAAATTTGATCCGGACAAACAAATGGACAAGAAAGCGAGTTAATAAAAACGTGTTAATAAAATCGAATTCACCGCAATGATCTTGTTTAAGGAATTTGCTCATTAAATTTTTGAAATTCCTCTTGAATTTTCTTGAGACAATCAATAAGCTATCTCGGGTGGTAAATTTTTCTTTGGTACTACTGTACTGTACTATACTCTCCGTAGACGTTGATATAACATTATAGATTATACACAAGCTTTAGGTTTACTGAATAAGATAAACGGTTCATATTTTAAAAGAATTTGTCCTCACCAGTCTTCTTATTGGATCTCAGCACATGGTCACAGCCAGCTGCTCTGCAAATCCCATTCACGCATATGTCATTCGTGTCCGGTCCGCAAGGCGTCCCGTCAATCACTTTGTCCTGCAGAAGGTAATAAGCCGTTGATCCGGCCACTTGACAAAATAGCTTACAGGAGTCCTTCGGAGCAACTGAAACAAAAAATGCGGAAAAAAATTCAAAAAAGTATCAAGGAAAGCAATGAGCTCAATAATGTTTATGAAATGGCTGTAATTTTTTCTTTCGGGGGGAATTGCCGAGAGAAAGCTCAAAAATGTCAGAGTCAAGCGTAAACACGTGGAATTTTTGAAAATTGATAATTTCTCGAACCTTTGTTTTTTGTTGAACGTCGATAACTCGAATCTCTGTAACCCAAATGCTTACCTATGCCCATTTTTTTATGAGACCTTGAATGAATTCATGTAGAAATACTTCAATGCATTATAAAAGCTTGACTGAATCCAAGACTTTACTCCTCAAACGTTCATAGCTATTGTCTCAGAGAGGCATTTTAGCTATTATTGTATTGACAAAAGGAAGATTAATGTGATAAACATAAGTAACTAGATGTGCTTCAAAATGGAGTGTAAGAGGTTATTTGGGCTAATAACCCTAGCCTCCAAGTTCAGCATCAGATCAAGTATAATTTAAGAAGCAAGTTATGGCCCAGAATTTAATGAATTAAAATTTCCTCCAATTCATCTTTCTTTCCTACAACAAAATTGCTTGTTATCTCATCTCAGAACCTCCATAACTCATTTTGTTGTTGTTGGTCTCTTGTTTGACTTATATAGAGAGGTCTGACTACAATATTGATTGATGAACAAACTTTATTTTCTGCTTTTCAGTGTTCACACTTTCAATCAAAGTGTTCCCACATCCGAACTCCCTCCCCTCCCCACCAAAATTCATACTAACACATTCCATCACATCAGGAGGAAAATAGAGAAATAAGCTGTTTTGGGGCATTAAATAACATCACAAAATGTACAAATGTACAACTGATGTACATGCATACATTTTGTTCCCCTCACTAATAGATTAAAAAAGAAAATATCAATGCTAAAAATTACATTACAATACAATTAACAAATACAAATTAAAGTACAAGGTGTTCGGCCTGCTGGAATCAGATAAGTTTTAGTTGATTGAACAATTTGGATGGAATCTTTGAGTACTGTATAATATACTTCATAAAAAAATTCTATATACTGTACAGTATTGTGAGACTTTCAACTGTTGTGTCCTGAACTTCAAAAATTTTTTTCAAGGAATTTACAATTTACATTTGAAAGATGCTTCGGTCAAAATCAGCAACGCATTTCGTTTGCAAACCTAAGATATAATAAAAAATGCGACGTCGTACAAAAGTTTTGAAGACTCCACTGCAGCTCTCGAATTTCAGATGAAATTGAAAACGGGGGAAATTGGCATTCGAGAAAATAAAATTTTCCTTCTTGAAAAAAAAGAGATCTTCGTGAATCGATTGCAATATTTTTGTTGTTGTTGTTGGAAAACTTACTGCCGGAATATTTCGGGGTCCACTGCACGTTTTTCGGCAAGCCCTGGATGTTGAAGTTGCTGTCGTTGAAGTCGGCGCATTGCTTGGCCCGGAAGTCGTCGTCGTTGACGGTGCCGTCGGGACAGTCCTCAGTGGCGCACGATTGGTACCTCACGCGGCGCCCCACGCAATACTTGCCGCCGTGTTTCGGCGTCGGCGAGTCGCACTGTCGAATGGACCGCTTGATGCCGCCTCCGCAATTCCGAGAACAATCTCCCCAACTGTGGCGGCATCATCATTGAAAAAAAAAAAATTAAACCCAAAAATGTTTAAACTCATCCGTTCAGAAAAAAGGGGTTTAATTATCGGATTTATGCGTCTGTCGTGGTCCGCAAGACCGATTTATCCAACCATCATTAAAATACGGTACCTGTAAAGGAAAATGAATACATTTTTGTTGGGATGTCTCCTATAATTCCCGTCGTTTGGAAAGAATAAATGTGGGCATAGGCGCAACAACTTTTTTTTTCAATGTTATAATTTTGTATTACTGCTTCTCAATCAATCGTCTTTCAATCTCTCGTACTCAATTTTCGCCATTCTAACACTGAAATGTAGAGAAAGCAAAGATTTGGCAGCGCATCCCTTATTCTCTTTTCGAGGAATGATGCTTCCCTCGTCATCAGACTTGTGTATTTCATTGATTATATACCGTGTCTAAATTGAAAAAGATGTTAAAAACCACTAAAATTTTTATTTTAATGATGATGATGTTATTTACGTGCCGAAAATGTTTTTTGCTTGTTGTTGGGGGAAGGTGAGGGAAATGTCGACTGCTTTTAAGTGCTAATCTGCGCGCAAATAATAATCTTGATTGACATCATGAGGTCGCAATTCAGGATACTTTAATATTTTTCAAGAAACAATAATAATAGGTTAGATTCAAGTGGACATTCAGGGCAAGAATGGTTCATAAGATCTCGACTCCGGTGCTTTTATAACATTCTTTCAGATTTATAGCTTGGATTTGTGAATTTTTCTTTAAATAAAATGATTCGTAATTCAAAAAAAACTATTTCTAATACCAAGTTGACGTCGGCGTGATGAAACGAGAAACTTTAGTCCAGAAGGACAAAAACCCACTGGATTCTTTGTTTTAAATTATAAATAAAAAATGAAAGACAGCATGCGTGCAATTTTAGAATTGGTTGTGCCTTTCGTGATAAGAACGCATCAGCAGAACCGAAGTGCTCGTTAATTTCCCATTCAAGAAGGCTCTGTTTGAATGAAAAGAAATGTTTTCCCAAAAAAAAAACGTTTATAGTTCACCAAAATCTATAAGCGATCGAGCAGCTTTAAATTTCCGATCGAATAACAGTTTCCGCATTCCTGGCTGAAGAATCAAACCCGCCCAACCGTTTCCTATACTGACAAAATGAAAAAAAAAAAAAACGATAATTTTTAACATTTTTTTTTTTTTTTTTTTTTTTTTTTTTTTTTTTTTTGCTGTTGGCTGCACCAGCAGAATCGGTTCAATGCTCGGAAGAAAGAATAGGACTGCTCGCATAATTTCCCCTCAGAGGCCCCAGCAGAGTATAATTATATGACTAGGCTTTTCTTCGTGGGAAAAGTAGGGAGACTATGCGGCAAGACATAAAGCCCGTGATCGTCAATGACCCCGAAAAAAAAGCGAGTTTGAACACCTGGGGAGGGGGAAGGACATCGAATGATGTATGAACAGGATCCTCCAGAAAAGGCACCCGACACACTGTAAATGGAAGAATGACAACCAACGGATACAAAAAAGAAAGAAAGAAAAGAAACACCAGGGGTCCCCACTTCCCAAAAGACCCGACAAAGAATTTCTTAAAAATGACCAATTGTGTGTCCCATACTGATATTGTCCTGAAGATACAGTTGAACCTCGATAACTCGAACCTCCCTAAGTCAAAAACCCCCTAAGTCGAATCTTTTTCAGGTCCTGTCTGAATCCCCTTAGAACTAATGAAAACCTCCACAAGTTGACGGCTTTTTCCCTCAAACCTCCATAGGTTGAATTTTCTGTGGCCTGTTGGCTTTTATTTCCTTGACACAGGAAAGAAAAATGCAATAAAGCATAAATTGATTTGTTTTAAAATGAGGTGAGAGACTTAATTGGGCAAATGAGCCCTGCCTCCAAGTTCAAGATGCTTTCAACTCATTTAAGAAGTAATTTCAGCCTCAAAAGATTAAAATTTACAATTTTGAGCAATTTTTATATGTTTCCCAAAAATCCCAACACAAAAGGGCTTTTTATTGTACATGAATTAAAAACCTCCCCAAGTAGAATTTCTTTGCTGGTCCGTTGAAGTTTGACTTAGAGAGGTTCAACTGTAAATGCACGAATTCCAGCGAATAAGTGTCAGCATTAAATTAGCACTTTTTTCAAATACATTCACCTTCCTTTAAAAAGAAAACCAGTATATTTTTAATTTTACAGCAGACGCGGTCCTCGCATACAGGTGAAAGCTCTCGTTAGCGAAACTTCAGGAGAAAATAATCGTTATCGAGAGAAAATCGTTGTAGACAAGTTCGTTGTAGAAGGAGTTCATCTTCATCACTCGAAATAACATTTTCAAAGTTCGAAAAATAAGTTCCAGCGTAATGCCACGATAAATGAAATCTTCTTTGAACCTTAATCTTACGGGAAACATCCATTCATGCAAAAAAACTCCGAAAAGAAGGCAAATTCAATGGAATTTAGTCGGAAACTATTTTCAAACCTCTGCTGGTGCGTATCGGAGCGTTCAGTGAAATAAAGATTTCTTGAAAATTAGCGTTTTTTTTTCGTTGTCATCTTCAAAACCATGATTTCAAGTCTGAATAACACGAAAATATTCTCCTTCGATAAATCTATTGGATATATCATCATAAAATCTTCAGAAAAAATAATTATCAAAATAGTGCCTCAGAAACTCTCAGGCGCAGTGTAGGTGGTGCCTATGGGTACAACCGTCATTCATACCCGGGATGTGCTCAGCAGAAGGTAGAAAAATTGAAGGGCATGGGGATCGGACGGATGTGTGAATACGTCTAAAAAAAAAGTCTGGATGAAAATAAACGCGCAACTCTCATTCGTTTTACCTGAACGAAAAAGTTGTCCGTTTTTGGTTGCCTTCAAAATAAGAATTTTTGAAAAATAAGTTTACACCTATTTTTTTTTTCAATTCAGAAACAATTTTCTATAAGACGAAGGCAGCGATTATCCCGCGTAAAAATCAGGACTATGACATTCCATGAATATATTCTTGCAGAAAAAAAATCAAAAATTTAGTTCTTGAAACGAGTTGAGGAAATAAAATAAATCCTTTCCAAATAATGAAGTTTGAAAGCCTCCGAAAACAAAATGAAAATCACGAGTATAAAAAGCATACACGGTATCGATCAAAGATTAACAAATTTGAATTTGTAAAATGGAAAAATTCCCAACTTTCATCAGAAATTCCCAGCGTGGACTTTCATAAATCAATAGGCCTTCTATATATGAAAACGAAAAATTATTCAGTCGCAAACAGTTCGGTTCTCTATTATGCACCAAAAACGAATACCATTCAAAGTTTTGCAAGTCGGAACTTGAATTTTGAGATAAAAGCCGGTTCGTATGGTACATTTATAACTGAGTTATGGTTTGTGATGAACTGATAGTACAGGAGCCCTCCTTTAAATTGTCCGATCAGACTGAAAAAAAAAAAATACGCAGGCGTTCGTAGAAGCGTTAACATCTCCTATACAGAGATATTTGTCCATCATGGGCTTACAGAGAAAAAAGAGCAACCAGAAATGTTGCCTCTCAATGAGGCCACATTTCTTACATTTATACATACCTATGCTTGTGAAGTACAGTGGCTTATAATACTGTATACAGTACATACCGTCAAATAAATACAGTATTTTGAAGCTCAAAGACACTTTTTCATGCTTTATTTCAAAGTATAATGTGCAATGGCAGAATGTACAGTCAAACCCTCTAAGTCAAATTTGAAGGGACCAGCCAAAAAAATTGACTTGGGGAGGTTTCAACTGAGGTAGGTTACTTGTTATGGAGATTTGACTTACAGAATCAAGCATTTTTTGTGGGAAACATAAAAGATTTGCATGAAATTATAACTGGTGATATTCTGGTTCTTAAATTATTTCTTAACTGATTTGAAAGGATGCTGAACTTAGAGGCAAGGGTTCATTTGTCAAATTTAGTCTTTTAATTCCCTTCAGAAGGCATGAAATTCCATTCTTATTCCTTTTCTCTTTCCTAAGTCAAGAAAATAATACCCAAAAAGCTTCAGGAAATTTGAATTATGTAGGTTTTAGAGGAAATGCCTTTATTGAATCAGCGAGGTTTTTAATGCATTGTTCTTACAGGATTCAGACAGGGACTTGACACAAATTTGAATTACGGATGTATTTGACTCAGGGAGGCTTGAGTCATTGAGGTTTAATTAGATTAGATGTTTAAACATATGACGAATAGTAAAAGATTACAGCTGTTCCTCAAAATTATCTGTTCATTCAAGTTAGTTTTATATGAAGAGCAATCATAACGGAGTGACAAATGTCTCCAAAGAAACTTTTTTTTTCATATTTTCAATGAAGGAGAGTGCTCTGAAAAAAGAATAATTTTATAATTCAAATTCGAAACTAGACTGTAACCAATTATCCTGAGTTTCATGAGAGAATGGGGACGTGTTTCTAAGTTATAAGTGTTATCACCCAATGAAGACTTCTAAAATATACCGCATTTACTTCTGTTTCTGATCATTTTTCGAACACAACAAATATTCTTTTTGTGGAATTAAGTGAGTTTGCAATAAATCCCCTAGGCCTAGGAGCATAATGGAGGGAGACTTGAACCAAGCAAATTTACAACACTATGCAAGTGTGTCACTAAATTGGGGGACACTAAATTGAGGATTGACTGTAGTAGAGTATACCCAGCAGATTGGTGCACGTTATGTCCAGCATGCAGGTATAATACCAGCGAGGGGTGGGGTACTGGGGTGTGGTGTGGTGTGTGGGGGGCATGGTTCGTTCTTTGGTGCTGCTAGGACAGGGATTCAAGTGGTGACTATATAATGAACTCACGGCATCCAAGGTCCCCAGCTCCCATGCACGGGCTTCACGTCCTCGTTCTTCCGGATGCACTCCCCGCGTTTGCACCACATCCCGGCCCCACACTTGGTCCCCTCGGCCCAGGGCATGTGTTGCGTCCGACACCCCTCGTGCTCGCCCTTGCCCGTCGTGCACCACAACCTCTTGCACACCGGCTATACTCAAAACAACACCAAGAAAAGAGTTGACGAATAATGCACTAATTTGTTTTTCTTCCATGGGAAAAGAATATGGCCAGCACAGTGACAACACCCCCCCCCCCCAAATATCAATACACACAAGGAGTGCCATCTTGCACAACGAATTATTTGTCAAAATGTATCCCTCAATGCAGGGGCGACCTCTTTCTGTAATGAAATCCAAGGAACCAGAAAAATCCTTGTACAGTAAGACCTCAGTACAGTAAGACATAAGGGCACCTCACCCTGCAGACAATTTGACATAGGAACACTTATTTTCCCATAAAAAATTAATAAAATAGGCCCAAGATGAGGACACTGACTCAACATAGGGACATTTTTTAATGAGATAACAAATACATTTCGGGCCAAATTACAAGAAAGAGATATTTCCAACCCTAAAATTGTTGTAAGAAAAGTTCTTGGGTATTTCTCTTGCCAATTTATCATCAATTTAGCTAATTAAAAAAATTTCCTCCATTCAGAGAGGGGGTTCCTTCTCTCTTTTTCACTTGAATATTATTTTTACAGCCAGCATTTATATGTACTGTACAGAGGTATCAGTATTCAATTCCCCAAATGCCCATATTGTGGTAAAATATATAAATATATTCATAGGAATCAGCTCAAATTGGGAGATAATTTTTTATTTTAATGGAATTATGGTGAGTATTTTGTACAGAAAACACCAATTAGAACTTGTATAATGTAAGTTTAAGGGAAAATGAGACTCAACTTAGGGACATATTGACTTAGGGACACTCTTGATGCACCAATTACGTCCACATCTTGGGGTCTCACTGTACAGAGAATTTCATTGCAGAGAACCAATATAGGCAGTACCTCACAATTTGACCATCCTGCAATTCAATGGTTGAATTTGCAGGGATGTTTATTTGCAATTTGGCCCTTGCCCTGAAATTTTTCCTGCTTTAGTCACTCTTTTTCTGCATTTTTGAATTTCACAGTGTCTTGCATTCAACTGCTTTGGAATTTGATCATATTTTGGTGATAATGGATTAGGGTAAATTGCAAAATACCTCCTGTATATGTCCTATAAAATGGGGAGAGAAACTCATAGGACCTTGAAAATATGCATTCACAAGTAGAGAAAAAATTGTTGTGGACAAGATTGTTGTTGAGTAAGTTCACCAAAAATTTGTTTTAGAGCATCTCTAGAATATGGGGAGAGAACCTTTTGGAACATGAAAAAAAATGGGCTTACAATCAGAATAAGTTTTTCAGGTGAGATTGTTGTTGAGCGAGTCTGCTAAACATTGATTTTAAAAAGAATACTGTAGCAAAGTACCCCTGAACATGAGGGAAGAATCCCATGAGACAAGGAACCAGAAAAATCCTTGTACAGTAAGACCTCAGTACAGTAAGACATAAGGGCACCTCACCCTGCAGACAATTTGACATAGGAACACTTATTTTCCCATAAAAAATTAATAAAATAGGCCCAACATGAGTTCACTGACTTGACATAGGGAAATTTTTTTATAAAATGGCAAATACATTTCAGGCCAAATTACAAGAAACAGATATTTCCAACCCTAAAATTGCTTTAAGAAAAGTTCTTGGGTATTTCTCTCACCAATTTATCATCCATTTAGCTAATTAAAAAAAAAAATTCCTCCAGCAGAGAGGGCCTACCTTCACTCTTTTTCACTTGAATATTATTTTTAAAGCCAATATTTCTATGTACTGTACAGAGGTATCAGCATTCAATTCCCCAAATGCCCATGTTTAAAGTGGGAGAAAATTTTTATTTTCATGGAATTATGGGGAGTATTTTGTACAGAAAACATCAATTAAAAGTCATATGATGTAAGTCTAAGGGAGTTTCAACTTAGGGACATTTCAACTTTGGGACACTCTTGATGCACCAATTACGTCCACATTTTGGGGTCTCACTGTACAGAGAAGTTCATTGCAGAGAACCAATATAGGCAGTACCTCACAATGTGACCATCCTGCAATTCAATGGTTGAATTTGCAGGGATGTTTATTTGCAATTTGGCCCTTGCCCTGAAATTTGTCCTGCTTTAGTCACTCTTTTTCTGCATTTTTGAATTTCACAGTGTCCCGCAATTCAACTGCTTTGGAATTTGATCATATTTTGGTGATAATGGATTAGGGTAAATTGCAAGATACCACCTGTATATGTCCTATAAAATGGGGAGAGAAACCCATAGGACCTTGAAAATATAAATTCACAAGTAGAGACAAAATTGTTGTGGACAAGATTGTTGTTGAGTGAGTTCACCAAAAATTTGTTTCAGAGCATCTCTATAATATGGGGAGAGAACCTTTTGGAACATGAACTTTTTACCCGAATGTTAGTCTTATTCAAAAAGTCCACTCTAACAACAACTCGCTCAGACGATTTGTAACTAAAATTTTTCTTATGACATCGTTTCATGGGGACTTGTACTCCCTTCTTAGGGTACTCACCTTAATAATTGTTATACAGCGAATATCGTAGAAAAAAAAGCCGTTTCTCTTCGGAGGAAGGAAAGATTTTCGCACAGTGAACGAACAGTACAAAAGAGTACTGCAGTGTGGAAACAAATGACGTTTGCTGAACCAGTTTGAAATCATACCACCGTTTTTAAAAGGAAAATTTGGCTATTGTTAATTTTACAGCAGACGCGGTCGTTGAATATTTACCGAAAAAGCATTTTCGAAGTTCGAAAAATAAGCTTATTGACGCGGTGTCAAGATACATATAATCTGTCTTGAAGCTTAATCTTGCTGGAAAATATCCATCTGTAAATAACACGAAAAGGCATTTAAAAATTCTTCACATTATTTGAAAACACTGAACTTCAAAACAAAAACAAAGAGGCGAAAATTTGCTGACTCTAGTTCAGTTGAACAAGTTCATTCATTTCAATTCAGCCTTCGAGGGATAAATTGCTGCATTATTTTGAAATTTCACTGCTGCATGGCACTACTTTACGCTTGAAAATGATTTCCTCCACATTGCTCAAAACTTTTCAAGAATTGAACTTAAATACGATTGTCATTTGATTGCTTGATTCATATCAAGCTTCATTTACAGCTTATCAACATTCAATTCAAAATACAGAAAATACCTCCCCCACATTCCCACACACCCATTCAAAGAAAACCCAGCAAATTGAAAATAGTTTGTGGATTAAAAGAAAATACTGAATATCACAGTGCATAAAAATGCATGGAAAATTAATTTCCATCTTTTTTTCCAAGAATGGCGAAAAACACCAAACGAGGAAATTACTGAGCCCAAATCGAAGCGCATTAAGATGTTCAGTCTTCTCCCTGATAATTTTTTATTGACTAAACAATTAAAAAAAAAACCTTTAAGGATGAGTAATGTACTTTATTCTGGTCCTCTGATACAGTGCTTGAGAGAGTACAGTTTCATAAAGTGTTAGAATCCCAAGTCTCAATTTGAAAAAATTTAATAATCCTGAAAATAAATGGAGGAATATAATAAGAAAACGGAGCTGTTGAATTTAGCCGACGTGTCCAGTCGGAAACAGTTGATTAAATGTCCAGTGCTGTATCAGATGTTCCTTCCGTTTTTCAAGATGAACGGCTGGCCGGAAGCCGTCGCGGTTGACGGTGTTTACTGGCTCACAAAAAACCGCACCACGAGGTTCTTCAACTCGTGAAAATACACTGCTGCATTTATAATTGAGCTCCCGACGAAAAGCCACGAACATGAATAGCCAATTCAAGAGTCTCTGAAAGGATGCAGCTTTCTTTTCCTTTTTTTAATACATTTTTTAATGAAGGCAAAAGGGGGGAGTTGATTTCATGAAGCCCAGTGACTGACGAGTTCCGGGTGCAGTACACCTGTACACGGTAACATTTTGCATCATGTTGCTTGAAAATTGCAAGAAGAACCATAGAAAATATTACTACGCATCTGAAAAAATTACCATGTCTGGCAGGTCACTTTTTTCACATTTTAAACACACTGCACAGAATACAGTACAGTACTGTACTTTATTTAAACTTCTGGACCATTCTTCAACAGAAAGTTTTTATTTCATTTCGGCCAATAAGAATTATCCTAAAATTTAGAAAAAATTCAGAAAGCCCAAAATAATAACACAAAATAATAAAATTAATTTAGACCCTCCAATTACGGTATTATATACAGTACATTCAGGCACGCTCTCTCTACGAAGACTCTTGTGTCCATTGATTTTCACTGTATAACGAATATTTTTTGGTCCCCAATGGTTCACTCCTCATGTTACAGGTGTTCTCTACATTAAAATTCTGCCTACAACCAAGTTTTTCTAGTCCTTGAATTTAGTTGCACACGAAGTCCACCTGTATCCATATACCCCATGTACATATCCACTTCGTATAAAGCTTTTACATGGAACATTGCTTCGGTTCGGATAACACCTCTTTGAAATTCTGCGAGATTAAAAAAAAGCATCCTAGTAACGAAGTTAGAAAGATCCCAAAAAATATCAGCCGAAAAAAAAGTTAATTAGGATCTGCCAACTGTTTCAAATAATACTGCACTCTATAGTCTATACTGTAGTGCGGTCATGCGCAGATACTTTGCAGAGCGACACCTGTGTGAGACTGAAGAGAGTCTTGCGTTCAAAGTAACGCCCGTGCACACTAGGGGAAGTCCTACCACAGCGGGAAAAACTCACCATGTAGGTGCAGATCTTAGCGCCCTCTCCGAACACCAGCTCGCACTGCTTGTCCTGGTCGAAGGCCTCGCCGGGGCTCCTCGCAGTCGGCCGGCGCATCGCCTTCGCCACGAGATTCGTTTCCGGTTCGTCTTGCAAGCAGTGACCGTATCCGGCGCTAATTTCCCCCAACAACCACAAACAAACAAGAAGACCAGTGAGGCACAAATAAAGCGAAGAAAACAGGCTTTCTTTCATTATAGCTACAGCGTCCAGCAGCAAAATGCAACAAGCGCAGGGAACCACTTTTCCGCCTAAATACGTTCTCAGCGCAGTGGGAAACTGAAACAGACCTAATTTTTCTTTGTCGCATCGCTGATTCGATTTCAGAAAGTGCGATTATTCTGAATACTGTACTTCAATCCTTGGCTTGAAATTGATTTAAAATATGCACGGAATTGAAAGTTAGAAAGAGACACACTTCCACATCCAGAAATTTGCAAACAAGGCACTTCGCTGCAATATCTGAGTACCGTAGAGAATAAAACAGTACTGTAGTACGTTAAAAACGTAATACAGTAGTTAAAAAAAAAACGTTGTCCGTCTTAGCCATGGTTTACGAAAGTTCGGGTACAAAACCATTGGACGTGAATACAATCGGCCGTAAATTGAGATGATCAAATCAAAAATTAGCCGGATCTCGGGTTTAAAAAAATGAATCCAGAGTATACAGAAGAGGACTGCATTGGGAATCAGTACTGCAGAAATTAGTGAGAGATTTATACGTAGACTCAGGGAGGGATTGTGTTTCACATTTCGAGGAGAGACATCTAGAAAATGAGTAGATAAAGGATATAATTTCTTTGAAGTCAAAAACGTAGGTTATGCTTCTCAAAATACAACTGACATCTGCTCGAAGATTACTGTATTCACTTTTGCTGCGGCCTAATGAAGATGTCACTGGTCAACAACGGCGGACCAAAATGACGGTCTTCGCGACGGGTCGCAAAAAAGACTTCTCAACATAAGTGTTCAAATTATTACCAGTAAAACCTCGACTCTTTCCTTTCCCTGCATTATTTCATTCATGCTGCAATAATTAACATGAATGCAATGATCTCTTAGCCGAGCGTCCGCATGATCTAGCACAGAGAGAATGAACGAACGAACCATTCCGAAAAACATTCTCGATGAGTCATAGCGCGACATCTATTTAAGAAATTTACATTCATAGTGCAGTGCTTTCTGCTTTACGCCTGAATGTCGCTCATGTCCAGTCACCAGCCCGTCAACCGCGTGGGTGCACAATAAGGTAATGAGTTGCTGATCGTCACCACTTCGCAAGTTCGAAGAGGTTTCACTCTATTCATTTTTCCACGACCAAAAACAGACCGGCAAGTAAATCATAACTTCATTTTTCTTCCGCCCACGAAAACCCGCTCTCAACAGCAAGCAGCCACGGACGGATCGTCGTTAAAAAAAGAAGTTCGTCTTTCAGTTTGTGATCACAAGGGCGTGACCAGCAGCAAAACCGCTTCTTTCCCCCCAAGAGACGAGTCTATTCCTGCTTTGTGCCTCGTGTTCTTGTCTCGGGGCGTGGACGCACCCCCGGGACAAGAACACCCGGTCACACAAAACCATGTATCAAACTCAGTCCATACAGGACAGTTTTCTAGCTCATGTGATGGGGGGAAAAAGGAAAAAGGGGCGGATGAGAAAGTTCGTGCTTCTGCTCCTATTACTGCACCTTCAACACTATATAAAGTCACCCCATTTAACGAATGTGGACGACTTTTCAAAATGGAACAGGTTCCGCTTCTAGGGTACAATACTTGAAATATCAAGAAACTATAGATGGATATTTGATGACTCTTGTACAGATCCACTTTGGAGACACAATTTGTGAAATTCAGATGATCAAAGTTATTAAAATTTAATATCAATGACAATACTGAATGAATGAATTAACAGAATAAAGGTTTTTTTTTGCATTTCAGCATTCACAAGGTTCAATCAACATTCCCACATCCAAACCTCATCCCCACCCAACCCAAATTCATTCCAATGCATTCAATCACTTCAGAATGGAATGAATGAATGAACAGAACACTATATTTGCCGCTTTTCAGCATTCACAAGGTTCTATCAAGATTTCCACATCAGAATGGGAAATAGCAAAACAGCTGTACAGCATATGGATATCAAAATAAAAGAAAGTACATAAAAAAGGGGCGGATGAGAAAGTTCGTGCTTCTGCTCCTATTACTGCACCTTCAACACTATATAAAGTCACCCCATTTAACGAATGTGGACGACTTTTCAAAATGGAACAGGTTCCGCTTCTAGGGTAAACTACTTGAAATATCAAGAAATTGTAGATGGATATTTGATGTCTCTTGTACAGATCCACTTATTTGGAGACACAATTTGTGAAATTCAGATGATCAAAGTTATTAAAATTTAGTATCAAGTACAGTACTGAATGAATGAATGTACAGAATAACGTTTTTTTCTGCATTCCAGCATTCACAAGGTTCATTCAACATTCCCACATCCAAACCCCATCCCCACCCAACCCAAATCCATTCAAATGCATTGAATCACTTCAGAATGGAATGAAAGAATGAACAGAACACTATATTTGCCGCTTTTCAGCATTCACAAGGTTCTATCAAGATTTCCACATCAGAATGGGAAATAGCAAAACAGCTGTACAGCATATGGATATCAAAATAAAAGAAAGTACATTCCACAATGTACAACTGCACACATTCTTTCCCTGACATTGAAAACAAAATATCAGTTAACAAGAATTGCAGCATTAGCCAGAATTAGAGCAATTGCACCAGCGCTGTATATTTCAAGCAAATATACAGTACTGTATAATGTATTTGCTTGAATTAGAGATTTTTCAAACCTACCGAGGTACCCCACATAACAAACACAATCTGTTCCACTGGTGCCTTGTTTATATGAGGTATTCATTGCACAAAAAAACACAATCTCTATAGTGAAACAAATACACCAAGAAGTCCAATGTCTTATTGGCAGTTATGCATGGTTTGTTATACGAAAAACGTTTTTTTTTCTTTGAGGTACGCAGGTATTTGCATCAGCATTTGTTATGCAAAATTTTCTGCTGGCTGCTTACCATGTGACGTGCAGTATCACTGTACTGTATATATTTTTTTAAAGCATGATATACTTTTTTTACAACTTGAATTGAAAATTTTGCTCAGATGCGCTCTTTTTTTTTAGCAGGTAAGATTCACTTGAGATTCCCATTTCTTTCTCTCGGATATTTATTGATCTTTGCAGCATTGATGCCCTTGAGAAATTTAGCATGCACGTAAAATGACACGAACGGGAAAATAAGATTTGAAAAACTGTCCATAAAACGAGATGTGCGCACCAATCTCTTACAAAAATATCATCTTCTTCCTTACAAAGACGAACAATTGTAAAGTCTGTACCAAAGGTACTATAGTTCGGTAGTTTTATTCATGACATGACGTGACTTGTGCATGAAAAGTCGGTTGCGCGTAAAGACCAAAGACCGAAGTTAGTTAGTTAGCAAGTAACCAAACTTGAACTCAGTGACCTGAGCTTCATTTTGTATTTTAAAAAATTTTCCGAAGATTTAATTACTTCAGGAGAAATTGATTGCCAACGCGTTTCTTCTACAAAAGGTCACTTCTTCCCACACAGTACCTTTTTCAGGACGACATAATCTGATGACAAAATAATCGGTTACATGATCGGGTGAGTAGGCAAAATTCCCATTTTTATCTTGAAAATATTGTAAAAGACATTTCAAGATGCCAAGATTGTTCTGGTAAGCGAACACCATTAATTCGAATAATGCTCTCGAAGGGAAGATATTGAATATGATCAGCAGAGATAAATCATATACAGTACTACTGTAAAATACTAGTTTTTTCTGTAAATATGCTAAATTATCAAGTTATTAATCTTAAAAAGAGATAAAAATGTGATCACTCTTGAATAGCTTGTAAGTACAGTATCAGGTATAAATTTCAAATATTTAAAGTACCGCTTGATGACGAAATGATATCTTTCAAAACAACAGGTCATATATTCTTTAATTTACCTCATGTCAAAATTTCTTCTTCAAACGTGAAATAAATCTCGTTTACTTGGCAAAAGTTGCATGAGCATTGTCTTCAGAAAATTCTACAACATCTTGATCATAATCAGCAGTCTTTAATAGTTGAATCAATTTGTCCGAGAAATATAACGAAAATGAGTCACGCTCGTAGTACTATTTAAAATAAATGTGAGTTGTCTGGTTGTGTTGCAAAACTAACCTTGGATTAAAAAATTAATCGCCGAATATAAATTCTTCTCAGACATTAAAAAATTTGCTGGAAGGAAAAATGTCATGACCTAGAACGTTTCTTGAAGAACTTCATCACACAGGCGATTCTTTATTCAATTTTTTTCCACTTACATACCCTGTCCGATTTAAGAACAACAAAAAAACCTCCCCTTGGAAGAATAAAAGTGCAGAATAAAAATTATCTTCCATCGGAACTTGTCAAAATGTTTCTCTTTCCAACCTTGAGCACAGCCCGAGGCCATTTACCGCATTAAAAATAAAATATACAAACTGATTATGCTATGACCCCCGAAGGCATACTCTCATGACAAAGATTAAATTTTAGCTGTTTTTCACTTTTCAAAGTACAACAGTACCTCGTGCACCGCGAGAATTCTGTGAAACGGACAAACACTATAAACCATTTCAGAAAGAGGTTATCGCAGAATTTATATCTCTTGATCAAACGTTGTCCTAAATATATTTTTTGAACCTACTTCACTTCGTGCAAATTTTGAAATCTTCGCAGTACGCCGTTAAAAATCACAAGAAACGATTCCGAAATTCCTTCAACCTTCTTGAGTGAAGCACGGAGAACTTCACCGCATTAAAAAAGGAGAATAAATATCAGAAACAGAAATTTCTCAACCAGAGGCACATTCTCGTGTAACGCATAAAAATTTTAACTGTTTTTTTTTCACTTTTAAAAGTACCTCCTGCAACAAAAATTATATTAAACGGACGTAAACGACGACAAATGGTTGAAAATAAATTATCGCAGAATTTAAATCTCTTGATCGAGGAAACTCTGGCCTGACTCTCTATTTTGAACCTGCTAAACTTCAGAACGGTTTTGAACTTATTGCAGTACCTCGTAAAAAAATGAAAATGGTCCTGATTTAAAAAAATTACACCGAAATAAAAAACGCAGAACTCAAAGCATGTTCCTCATATGTTGCCTCTCTCTCTCTCTCGCGCTCTCTCTCTCTCTCTCTGCTTTTATAACCTCTTCTGATTAAACCCATGTTTGAAAAATTTATCACTAAAATTTATGATCACTAAACTTGCTGACTTTAGAAAGTTTAGACCCTTTCTGAAATCATAGAGGATCACAATCAACTGCTGCTGACCTTATAGGATTTCTTATAAAAGATTCTCTATGAATTGTTCATTCAACTAAACCTTATCTGGGAGCAGGCTGAAGACATTGTGCTTCAAATGGGGTTCAGTAACTGCTACAATTGCTATAATTCTTGCTTATGCTGCAATTCTTGTTACTGATATTTTGTTTTCAATGTTTGGGAAATAAGAAAGGGGTGTCTGCATACACATCAATTGTGCAGTTGTACATTGTGGAATGTATTTTCTTTTATTTTGGTATTCATATACAGCTTATTTCTTTGTTTCCCATTCTGAAGTGATTGAATGCCTTTGAATGGATTTGGGTTGGGTGGGGAGGGGGTTTGAATGTGGGAATGTTGATTGAACCGTGTGAATGCTGAAAAGCAGAAAATAAAGCTTTGTGTTCACCTTCACCTTCACTTAAATTTGTCACAGAGAAATGAGTCTCAAAATTAAACAAACAAACAAAAAGGTATTCAACTTTCTCTCGTCCCCCAGACCTGCATTTCCAATATTTGTCCCATGCAGCGCGGCAGGCGTAACGAAGTGCATTTTAGGCTCCCGACAAGGGAACACACTCTATTGCTACAACAACCCACGTACGGTCCAGGTAATGGAAAGCTTCGGGCTCTGCTTGCTTGCTTGCTTGTGTGATGGAGATCGAGGTATGATATGCAGTTCAGTTCAACTTCTTTTCATTCATTCATTCATTCATTCATTTATTTCCTTTTGTTGGAAGATGTCAATATGAAAACCCGCATCTGTAGAATTTTGCCGCTCGAGAGTTTCCCTTCCCAATAATTTTATTAAACCGTAAAATCAATAATCGAGGATTCAATACTCGAGTACTGCTGTGCACCCTTAATTAAGCCACGCGTCTAATTACTTTTTCGGCGTGAAGTTTGCCCAAAAAATTACCCCCCCCCCCCATTTCCCCATTAGACACTAGCCTAGTTATTATTTTTTGGTTGAAAATCGATTAAAAGATAATTATGTTGAAAAACTTATCCTTTTGATGATGAGAGCACAGGAAAATTTTGTTACAACAAATATGCTGGGAGCAGAAAAAAGCGTAATTATACCGATGAATTTGTTTTGAAGTGATTTTATTGCTATAATTGGACCGAGACCTGAAAAACAATTTCCTTGTAAGAGTTGTAACCAGTAAGTCTTTATAAAGATATTGGTTGTATAACAAGAGTGTATCAAAGTCTCTGCGTTGAATACAGACTTCCGACTTTTATATCACACAGAGTCTTACACCTTGTGACACTTACTCTCCTCTCTCTTTTATTAAAGTAGGGTTTACCCTCCTTGTCTCCTAACTCAATAAGTTCGATATTTTATTTTTTTTCTGGAATGTTGATCAGTCAATCTGAGGGATGATAGGTTCAGGAGAAAGGCGTATTTTCATATCTTGTTATTGGAAGCATTGCTTTAGAACAATGTTCCCAACTTTGTAAAAAACTGGCACCTGTCCACAGAATTTTTTTTGCCAGTTTGCGGGAAATTTTATTCAGCATAAGAAATTTATCAAAATTAGCAAGGAGGTTTTATCTGTATCTGAAATTTTGGAGAGACAATGGCAGTTGAAATTATTTGACAATAAATAAAAGTTAGCTTTTCTCCTAATAATGAGCCACAACCCAAATGATCACTTGCTAAAATAAATTATTTTATTTTTTCATTCTGAGGAACGTTTCTTGAAGCCTACATTTCAAATTTTTTGAAGACATTCAACTGCTGTATACTGTATCTGCTTCATTGCTTTTCAAGTTCATTTTTGCAAAAAGCAGAAACTTTTGTATGCCTGTCATGAGACTTTTGAAAAATGCAACTATTATGAAACTTTCCAGGTCCACAGAAGATGTGTTTGGAAATTTACTAGTCCAAAATTTTTACTTTTTAATTTCGCCAGTCTCCGAACCCATAAAGGTTGGGCAACACTGCTTTATAATGTCACTAAAGCTCATTTACTGACTTAGTTTCATTTTGGTGACACTCACTGCTGAGAGAGGGGCTCATTATACTTGTAAAATATCTTCTGTACAGTATGTTGGATGAAAATTTAACGTGAGCATTGATGGTATAAAATGTATTTAAAAATAAAGTATGCGTGTAGAAATGAATGGAAATTTTTGACTTACTCAAGGTATTCAGTGAGGTGGTGTTTTGAGCATTCGCTCCATGCCCAAGGGTAAGTGTTGTGGTCCAGCATGCGAGACATCACATTGTGCTTTTGATTTTCCTTCTTCCACTGCTGACATTTGTAGTCGTCATCGTGTGGCATATTTAAACTGTGAAAAAAAATATTTAAAAATTTCTTCCGATTGTCACTCAATTATATTATTTTAAAAATCTTCCCAAATGCTCATGATTCAAATGTGAGCTGAAGCACAAAGGTTGACTCATACGTTCAGTCAATCTCTTCTTTTGTCTTGCTCGTCGAATCTAATTTTGGTAGATCAAGATAAACTGTAATTTTACTCAGTAATATTCCGAAAAATGTCTCACCCACGTCAACATTTAGAGAATGCGATAAGCTGGAAGTACATTCCAAATCTTTCACGAAATNTGTCTGAAGGCTGAAAATATAGTGTGTCTCAGAATGTGGAACACTGTGAATGAGAGGAGAGAGAAAATAATTTCATCCCAAATGGGAGGAACAGAGGATTGAGTTATTCAAGCTATAAAATAAAAAAAATTCTGGAATGTTGATCAGTCAATCTGAGGGATGATAGGTTCAGGAGAAAGGCGTATTTTCATATCTTTTTATTGGAAGCATTGCTTTAGAACAATGTTCCCAACTTTGTAAAAAAAACTGGCACCTGTCCACAGAATTTTTTTTGCCAGTTTGCGGGAAATTTTATTCAGCATAATAAATTTATCAAAAGTAGCAAGGAGGTCTTATCTGTATCTGAAATTTTGGAGAGACAATGGCAGTTGAAATTATTTGACAATAAATAAAAGTTAGCTTTTCTCCTAATAATGAGCCACAACCCAAATGATCAATTGCTAAAATAAATTATTATATTTTTTTAATCTGAGGAACGTTTCTTGAAGCCTACATTTCAAATTTTTTGAAGACATTCAACTGCTGTATACTGTATCTGCTTCATTGCTTTTCAAGTTCATTTTTGCAAAAAGCAGAAACTTTTGTATGCCTGTCATAAGTCTTTTGAAAAATGCAACGATTATGAAACTTTCCAGGTCCACAGAAGACGTGTTCGGAAATTTACTAGTCCACAATTTTTTACTTTTTAATTTCGCCAGTCTCCGAACCCATAAATGTTGGGCAACACTGCTTTCTAATGTCACTAAAGCTCATTTACTGACTTAGTTTCATTTTGGTGACACTCACTGCTGAGAGAGGGGCTCATTATACTTGTAAAATATCTTCTGTACAGTATGTTGGATGACAATTTAACGTGGGCATTGATGGTATAAAATGTATTTAAAAATAAAGTATGCGTGTAGAGATGAATGGAAATTTTTGACTTACTCAAGGTATTCAGTGAGGTGGTGTTTGGAGCATTCGCTCCATGCCCAAGGGTAAGTGTTGTGGTCCAGCATGCGAGACATCACATTGTGCTTTTGATTTTCCTTCTTCCACTGCTGACATTTGTAGTCGTCATCGTGTGGCATATTTAAACTGTAGAGCATTCGCTCCATGCCCAAGGGTAAGTGTTGTGGTCCAGCATGCGAGACATCACATTGTGCTTTTGATTTTCCTTCTTCCACTGCTGACATTTGTAGTCGTCATCGTGTGGCATATTTAAACTGTGAAAAAAAAATTTAAAAATTTCTTCCGATTTTCACTCAATTATATTATTTTAAAAATCTTCCCAACTGCTCAGAATTCAAATAAGAGCTGAAGCACAAATGCTGGCTCATACGTTCAGTCAATCTCTTCTTTTGTCTTGCTCGTCGAATCTAATTTTGGTAGATCAAGATAAAATATAATTTTACGGGGTAATATTCCGAAAAATTTCTCACCCAGGTCAACATTTAGAGAATGCGATAAGCTGGAAGTACATTCCAAATCTTTCACGAAATAAGATGTAACTTATCATGTTTCAAGAATTTGAACGCTACCTGATCATAGTAGAAAGAAATACTCTGATCAATTTAAGATTATCAAAAAAAAAAAATGTCCAAGATATGACAAACACATTTCAGTAAAAATATTTCCATTCTGATCGCGTAATGTTTTGTTGTAGTGAAGCTGCATGTGTGGGATACCCTGAATATTGACATTGTTGAGTAAAAACTTGAAAACTCACTGCTTCTCTTGAAAAAAAAAAATTAATAATTAAAACATGGCTTGATTAGTTTAGAATTTCAGTATGGGTAGAAATACACTAATCCTGTATTTGAAATGCGGGTTCATGAAGAACTTGATTTCAATATTCTGACGAAAATTATGTAATGACCAGCCATTTATACTTTCGTATTTTTTAAATCACTATTACAGCGATCTTCCAACAGAATCGTGTTTTTACGACATACGTGGAAAACTACGACGTGATGAAGCAAATTAATAAAATTTTGCGAAACGTTTTAAATAGCGAAAGCCAAATTAATGTGCAGTACGTATATCATGCACAAATGCTCAGTAAATTATTTTAATCTCTGCGAAAGTGTAGTTTGGATTTGACTTCCGAAACTAGAGAATAAAAAAATAAGTGATGCTTACACGTGTCCAAGTTCATGGGCAATAGTGAAGGCAGCACTGAGGCCGTTGTCTTGCACAATAGAGCAAGAAGATTGGTGATCGCACATATTTCCCAGCTCTGCCAATCCGAGAGTATCACATTTCCGCAAAAACGGGTTCCTGCAGATATTTTCCCTGCGGAAAAAAAGAGAAAATATTACTCAAGGGTGCGTTAAAAAATTAAGGAAATGTAACTGAAACCGAATAGTATGGCATAATCCATTGGAAAATTCTCCAAAATGTGAGTTTAAAAATCATTCAAGCATAAAGAGTTTCAGAAATTTGGCTTGGCTACTTTGGAAATCTGTAAAACTAATGCAAGGAATACGCGCGCCGAAAGATGCAGAATATTGCTCAAAAACTTCTTTTAACCATCAAGTTATGAACTTTGTTCCGCGCTGTTTTCTAGAACATATTTTTATATGAGTTTTAAGAGAAGATTTTTTTCAACAATGAATGAACCTTTCGAAGAGCTGATTACAAAATTTAAACCCGATGAAGCAAAGGGCAAAGTTTTCAGAAGAGACCACAAGAAATCTCACGAAAGCATTCATTTCTTGTTTCTACCAAAACAATAAGCCAGAAAAAAATCTTATGGAATCTCTCCTCACAGGAAATCCAGGATTTATTGCAAAGTTTTTCACTTTCTCATATGGAAATTCTCAATTTCACCCCTTTCTTAGCATTCGTTGTTCATTAATCATTCCCCGCGGGATTTCCTTCAACTTCAAAACTTTTGTACTCCTTCCGAGCAGTGTTATTCGTAGTTCATGTTTTACGGTCAGTGCACGACTTAGAGATTAACGGGAGTAACCTTTTTTTAATTTCGGGACGCCGCTTGGAACTACGTTTGACGAATTTTCTAACCCTTGCGCAACCGAAAAAACCTGACGCGTGAACCCTATTAGATGCTTCAAGCATATATAATACTGTCCTTCACGAAAAAAAATCTTCAGACGTTTAGTTGATGAGAATAATTTCAGTGATGTTCTCGCTTTGAAGATGAGAATGGAATGGATGATTGGCCATGGAATTAGATCACCATGAATAATGAATTCCGTCAATCGCTAATTCATGCAAACATTTTTACAGGTTCAACACATGAGGGTTCAAGAAGTTCAAGTGCACTTCAGATTTATTGGAGTCAGTCTTTACAGAAATAATTTGATACCTCTTTCACAAAAAAAAAGTTTTCAAGATACCCTTCATTGATGAAGCTCACTTCGTCCAAGAAATTGAGCTTCAACAAAATTCTGATGTTAGCACTTGACGGGAATATTTCTGTGAGAAAAGCAGTCTCAAGAACTTTTCCAAGAACTGGCTGATTTTTTGGCGCATGCTCGAAGGATTTTAGTGCCATTTGTCTTGAACTTCAACTGTTGCCTGTTATATGTTCAACAGCACATCTTCATTCTTTGTTGGTGGAATATCTCCCTTCTGGTGCTTAGGTGAAATTTGCCACAGTGGAACTTGCTGCAAAAGGAACAAGCTCGCAAAAGTAACTGCTCTTCCTCCTGCATTGTACTCATTTCCATACAAGGTATTTCAAATTTGTTGAAAACCTCCCTTAACAGACGAAATGTATATTGATAAATCAATATATGCAGAGTAAAGAAAGTGGAAGAATTTGGGAATTAATTTTTCTCCTGAATTAAGAAAATAAATATATTAATTTTCACAGAGAAAAACAAATTCTGACAACTAAGGGAAGACACATATGGGGCAAGTGAACTCTCTGCAATTCATGCAGCAAGTTGTAAATTTCACAAAAGGTATTTCAGCCTACTGGTACACATTTGTACTTTAGTGTTAGAGGTCTGAATACCCTCCAAAAGGGGTATTCCCGTGCAAGCTGTTGCTCCCACAAGGTTCAGATGGGTTCTGAGGATGGGAGATCCTGGTACCTACATATGGGTCAGTATTCACAGTGAAGAGAATTAGTTAGGGTGTAATAACAGCTGCAAGTTCAACAGCTTGCAGCAAGTTGAGTGTGCAGCAAGTTAGAAAGCAGCAAGTTTCACCAAATGGCTGCCTTATGAACTAACTATATTTTCTTTTGTGAATCAATCATGAATGCTGTAGCTTTGAATCACCAGAAAATATTCATTTAAATTTTTGAGATGTTCCGTTACACTGAAAAAGTAAAAACTGACCAAGAATTCTAATACATGGTTTCCAAAAATTGCGTGGCCCTAGGATGGCCAGTAAAGAAAACGCAGGAAATAAAGTATGAAGCATTGCCATCTCGGTGATTATTTTTCGTTTTTGTGTTATTTCTACATTTTAAAAGGCTATTCAAAAAATAAAATAGAGGAAGCAAAAACGAAAAACAAAGAAACATATGAAGCATCCCAACTTATTAGGTGATTCTTTTAAAGTTTTATTTATTTCTATGTTTTCGAAAAGCTATACGAAAAATACAAAAAAAGAAAACAATAAGAATCATCGCAACCTCGGCGATTCTCTTTCATTTCTGTTCATTTCCAATTTTTATTTTCGAGAGGCTATATTCGAAGCGTGTACGGAAATGCAGCAAAGGTCACCTGGTGAGAAGAATGGCAGTGTCGTGGTGCTGAGGAGAACTGTCGTCCACGACATTGTGTTGGTGTTGCCACAGGCAAAAGGATCGCAGCATTTCCGACGCCGACTTCCCACCTTCTTCCAGATCGTTGCCACGCAAGGAGAATTCGGACTCCTTCAGCACCACCAATTTCACCAGGGCGATGTTGATGGAGTTCCCGATTGTCGCGTCTCTGAATATCAATGCCACCTGCAAATAAACATTACAAAAATAAAATTGGTAAAATTTTGCGAAGCTATTTTCTGCTGATGGAAATACTTCAAATTTGAAAGAAGCACGTGTATATAGACATTTGGATGGGGGAAATAAATCTCTATTGGTACGTATAAAAAGGAGTACAGCGTAAATCAAGTGCTGGGGTTCAAATAAGATGTGTGTGTAATATCACAGTACTTCTCAAACTGTCCAAATGTTGGAATTCGTGCATGTCAAGTAAAATTTTCCCCACTGCGGAATTTTAAAATCATTTTGGCTTTTGGGCAAAATTTGGAAAAGTCCTCAAGCAAATTAGCTTGAATTTCTTTGAAGTTCAATGTGCAGATGTAGATGAGATTACGACATCGAATTATCCCTTTTGTTATCAAAATCGACGGCAAAGAACAAGCACACGTACGGTATTTCTGTACTGTACAAAAATGATAGAAAAAAAGTTAAAAAGAAGATCAAAAATCAATTATTTTATTTGAATAGTTAAGACCCTCTTGACAAATAATTTCAAGGGACCTGAACATTTTTTTATGCAAGGAATTTCATTGCAGAAAACCTCTACAAAATTGGAAGAGAATGTTATAAACAGGTGGACTCTCTCTACAACAAAATTCTACCTTCAACAAATTCTTTTTTTGCCTTTCTGAATTTTTTTTTAGAAAGAGTCCACCTGTGATGCTTCAAACAGAAAAAAATGTTTTAGAGAGTCCCCGAACATTAAGATAAACAGATATGTTGAATTTTTTTCCAGAGAAATAGAGCTCAGTACTTTGCTCAGGAGATCTAAAAGTGTTGATTGATAGTTTTATTATTTCTTAAAATTTTGGGAAACATTTTGTACCTCGAGAGATTACCCAAATGTTGGGTAGGTTTTTTCAGTTTAAAATATCTGAAATTCAAATTGTCCATGTGTTGAGGATGGGTTAAATAATGGGATTCATAGACCAGGAAATTTAGCTCAACCCTTTTCATCCTAGCTCAGATGATCCTTTGCAATTTTTTCATCAAAACGGAACGAATAAATTCCACAAATTTCGGCTTTCAGTAATAAACTTTGAGATACAGGTGGTACCTTGCACTTTCATCCATCTTTCAATTCAATGGTTGAATTTGCTTGGAGTTTGACTCGCAATTCGACCCAAGTCCAGCGATGAATTGGGGTCAAATTTTGGGGCACCACCTGTATTTGAAAAAAAGGCACTTTCAAAACCAAAATTTTGACGCATTCAAAATTTTTCATACAAATTGAATAGACAAGCAAACAATAATAATGTGAGAAAACAATAATGTGATATTTGAGGGTAAAAGAATATTGATCGAAATGTATCCTTTGGAAAATCCTCCTTTAATCCGGGTTCTTCTTTGTCAGTGCATAGGCTTTGATACATTTGTGACACAAAGAAAAGAAAGACGTCAATTTCAAAGATACTGTAGTTTTGAAGAATGAATAAACAATAGCTCTACAGAATTCCAACAGAAACACCTCGGACTTGACACGCGTCAAAAACTCGAAAAGCTACATGAACGACTGGCTGTTGCTGTCAGTTGCCGTCGGTTGTTTCAGCATAAAACATTCGAACCTATTTTGTTCCCATCTTGACTCAGCTATTTCCTGTGGTAAACTTGTATCAAAAGGTACTGTTCATCATTTAAAGACATAAGGCGTCTGGATAGTTTGAACCGTACTTGGACAGCATCCATTGATCTGATCCAGTGCCAGGATGCAGATCTCTAACCCTTCAATCACATTTCACTTATACAAGGGGCCTGGATCCAATCTCTCATTATCCACTTGACTTCGAGTGAAGCAAAGCCCAGTATTATTATTTTTAAATATTCTTAATGCTATCAAAAATTTGTACCGAGAGTACGAGTACCTCATCCGTGGAAATTTACTGATTTTGAGTGACGTAAATTTATTTAAACCTAATCATCATCATGCAAGAGCGCATCTGATTAACCGAAAACTGCTTTTATAAAAAACCGGTTACACGAGAGCTTAATTTTAAAATTACAATGAGGATTGAATGTGACCTGCGCTAAGTAGTGTTCATGCTCTGGTCGAAGAATACATTATGAGCTAAAGAAAAATAAGTTTCGTTGGGACACATGAGAATCTAGGTACTGGTGAATTGTACACGGAAGTTAATTGAAAAGATTTGAATCGAAGGGGAGACATGAATGGGTCGTTACTAATGAATAATGGTTCATTCGCTTGAAGGGCTGGTTTCACGCGCTTGGGACTCCCCTGGTGGCCAAACATCTGTCACAAGATAAGGACAACAACTTGATTGACAATCAGCCTTATTTTTTGGGCTACTTTTTGAAACCAAGGTGGGATTTAATTGATGAAGGTTCCTCTAAACGGACATATATATATACTGTATAAAAAAAAAGGTGCGGTATTCAGCTGCGTCTTTTCCAAGTACTGTACAATATTGTATACTCAGGTGGGCCAGATTTTATGCTTACACTATGTTTTACAGGGCGCCTAAAACTCAAGATTTAAAAATGTCAAGTTATTTTTTTGGATAAAACATTATCATTCATTTTATGAAAATGTCCTTAGGCGAGTTTCAATGAATGGAAATCCCTCTCCTTCTTCCCCGTTCTTCTTTTAATACTGATATTCATTTCTTCCGAATACATCTTGAACTAGAAAAACTGTAATTTTTAACTTTTGGATTAATCTCTGTAGCGCATTGATTTCTCTATTTTAAAAATTCACCCGACTCAAATTGTCTTGATTAAAAAAACCAACTCAAATCATCATACCTCTTCTTCCTTTGTTAGGCTCAATTGCAAAAAACAAATATTTCCAACCCTATGCTATGCCAGCAGAAGATCTATATGCCAGCAAATTTCTTTGATATTTCTTGCATCACTTTCCCATCCATTCACCTAATTTAAAAATTACCTATAACATATAAAGGGACTTCATTCTCTCTTTGTGACTTGAATGTTATTTTTACAAATGCCAACATTTCAATTTACTGTACAGATGTACACTATTCAATGCTCCAAATGTTTTTATATTGAGTTGAAAAGATATTCACCTAATGAAATTTGAAAAACTGGCCAAAAAACCATAATTTTTTTTTAATTTTAAAGTCATTTTAGGAATCATATGACATTTGTAAAGTTGTGAAAATACATTTTCAGCTCTTCCATAATAATCAATAGACACAGCAATTAAATACGGAAGACATTTCAAGAGGCATGAAATTTTCCTTAAAAAAGATAGTCCGGAGTCTCTGGACTATCATGTCCGTACATTGATGAATAAAATGGTAAAAAAAAGTTGTTTCCTGCAGTAATTGAAGGGCTCAGCTGCTGCTGTATTAGTGTATAGCATCCAATAAAACAACGCCTCGGAATCGTCGAGGTCTGGTTGTCAAGATTCAAGTAATATGACTCGCGTGGTATCGAATCATATAAAAGGACTGACCCCACACGGAAATGCATCCAATTAGTCGAACCGTGGGACTGCGTCCTCTCATTAGCCACGTTGAGACACGTTGGACACGATTAATTACCGAGGTCCGCTCGTGAACTTCAGGACGCGAATTGGTTCGTATCACGGTTCCAGAATAAGAAATAAATAAAAAGTATTGTAACTCACAATTTTTGTTACACAAAATTGGAATTAGTTTATTGTCCCGAGTCTTCCTGAAAGAGTATGAGTGAGAGTGGGCGGAACAGGGAGCGGGAATGTCGTCCAAAAGCTCTCCTTCCAAAAGCCCTCNAAGTATTGTAACTCACAATTTTTGTTACACAAAATTGGAATTAGTTTATTGTCCCGAGTCTTCCTGAAAGAGTATGAGTGAGAGTGGGCGGAACAGGGAGCGGGAATGTCGTCCAAAAGCTCTCCTTCCAAAAGCCCTCTAGGTCAAAAACCCCCTTCTGATATCCCTCCCTGCCTAATCCCCCTTTTTTCTTTTTCAAAATATGGATGAGCGTTTTATAACAGTAATTGGTAGCTCTGAAAAGGGCCATTTGCTTGAATTGGTCCTAGAAAGGACTGTTTAATTGTCATCTTGGACACTGTTGTCAGGAAATATTTTGTTGAGTTAAAATTACTGCCGTCTAAATGGCGCCGCGCTGAATTAGCGCTAATCTCCTCCCAAAACAAAACAGAATTTTGGTCGCAGGCTCCCCAACGACACAAAAACTACCTTCCTCGAAGATGGTCAGATTTGACCCCCAAATCTTATCCGAAGAATTACCCTCTTCTCTGATTTTTTTCTCTCAAGACTCACTCTGCGTTGTGACATTCATTCAAGCTGATCTCTGGAGAAGCAAGTGGTTTGCGTAAATTTTCTTGTCATGGAAATTTTTCAAAAATTGTGAATTTGAAGCATCTCCTGATTTCCCTGAAATTCTGTTCAAAAGCAATATAACAACTTTAAACTAGAACAAGAGTCCCAGCCGCAGCCCGGCTGATCAAATTGTCTTCTAATTTTTCAATCTCTGCACTAATTTATTCCTGAATCTGTTTAGCAAAGGTTGTTCCTTAGCAGTTCTTCTTGAATTTATAGCTATCTCCAAATTTTGTGAGCTACTTCTAAATATCCTCAGAATAATAGCTGTCTGCTACCTCTTCCTCTCAGTCTTTGCTCTCTCTCTCATTTTAATCTTACTGTGGACCTCTTATCTCATCTTCTTCTTCTACCACAATGCGGTGTTGTTTGGCCACTCCTTAAATATGCCCAATTTGGCAAAGAACTTCAATGATGGTCCAATTAAACTCATTCTTGTATAGTTTACAATAATGACAGAGCCTTCTCTCATTGTCTTGATTAGCAATTTTTACTCTTCTTCTTTTGTGGAATTAATCTTCCTTTATTGTTGAGGAACTTTTGGAATGTTAACCCTTGGACAACAGCAGCCTCCTTTCCATCCCAGGGCAAAGTTGGACTTTTTCCCAATGGGCCTGCATTATATTTTTGCACAAGGTTATGCAACCCCTGCCAGGTGGGGGAGGACAAAGTCAGATT
>CAJPEX010000815.1:0-17134 GCA_905338405.1 Notodromas monacha
GAAAACAACCCGCACAAGACGACAGTCACCAATCGAATCACCAACACGCTCGCGGCCATCTTTTACACTTCGAATTCATTGTTTTTCCTGGATAAAAAAAAATAAATGAATATACCTCTCGTAAAACTTTTCGTGCGTGTTCTGTCCAACTGTAGAAAGAAAAATAAATGAATAAATAAAAGAAGTGAATATATTATGATCAAGAAAAAGAAGGGACGATTGTTTCGGAACGCTGTACCTTCACGTGCGACGATGCGCCTCACGCTAAGTTCTAATCAAATTTATTGCCCTCAGCCACAGCGATCAGTAGGTTATTAAGCGTAGGTTTCTTATTTTATTTTCTCCGTGTACTGCACGGGAATTAGACCTTCGAAATTATTTTAATAAATGAACAAAAAGAATATGAAGAAATAAATGCAGGCTCGCGCGAAAGCCAGCATTATCGTCATAAAATATTGACCAGGGACTAAAACCGTGTTTACAAAGTACCAGCCCGTTTTTATTTTATTTAAAAAATAAAAAAGTGTACATGCGGCTCATGATCGAAATGATGTGAAATCTTGGTAAAACTGAAATTTTATCAGCTCATATTTCGCTCAGAATACAGGTAGACAGACATCTCTCCACACCGATTTTTGTCTGCAACTATTTTTTTTTCTTCTCTAAAATGATGTCTTTTTCCCTATAGGGTTCTCTATACCTATCAACTTGCGGGTTTTATGTTACAGAGATTTTTGTATATACAGGTACATTATATTTCATTAGGCAACTTGATTTTTTACGAATATTATTTGAAAAAATCTCTAGCGTGACCTGCGTTTCGAAGTACCCAAACTATCGGAGGTTACCAGACAATTTCCGGCTTCTGACAGCCGAGAAACGAAAATGAACGACGAATTTCCGAAGTGAGTACCACATTCCCGTCGGAATTTTCAGGATAAAAAAAAAAAAACACGGTAGAGGTCACGACAAATTTGGAAGATCTTGAGGGATCACGCGGCCTACAAACAAAAAAACCCTGCAAATGACCTCTATCAAATAATTTTCAGAAAGTGGACGATACAAAAAACATATCAGGCAGAGCTCGCCTCTGTTTTATGTACAGGTGGACTCTTTCCACAATAACGAGATTCTCTCTGTAAATGATTTTTTATAGTCCCCTGAATTTCATTGCAGAGGGAGTCCATCTGTATAACAATGCAATTATTCCCTTGGTTTGAGGCGACCTTTTTGTCTCATAATTTAACTAATCGTCCACTTTTCGGAAATTGTTTAATAGGGGGTCATTCGCAGGTTTCTTCTTTTGCATGTAGGCCGCATGAATTCTCAAGATCTTCCTAGTGGTGACCTTTACTGCTTGCTTTTTTAAAATTATTCCGTAATACCGGCGGAAATGTGGTACAGTACAGTAATTTGTTCGGAAATTCGCTATTCCTTTCCGTTTCTCGGCTGTCAGAAGCCGAGAATTGTCAAGACACGTCGGATAGTTTGGGTACTTCGGAACACGTGTCGAGCTAATCAATACTTGTTGGGACACCAGCAAATACTTGGTAAAATGATGGGGGAAACCTTGCTAGTGCATTTTTTCCCTAGTTTATCCATCACGCCTGAGCCTTATGTGGAAAAAGCTGTTGTTTTTTTTATAACGTTTCTGGTCGGTAAATGTATATATATACAGTATCTTCAAATACAGTCTAAGAGGCATTCGTTGCTCACCTTTTCTTTTCTGATCAATTTTCCGCGACTCATGCTTGGGATCTGTTGGTTGCTTCGGAATGAGGTTTTTCTGTGATAATTAAATGAAATTTATTTGCTCCTTTAATTTGTATTCGCACGGAAAGTTGAAGCGTAATTCTGAGGCATTTCTGGCGATGCAAGTTTTGCTACAAAAGTAATATATGATTGCGGGACACGAGAGATAGAGGTACGTTTTGCAGTGAGAAGAGAAATGAGAAGTAAAGTAAGGTAAAATTTCAGCCTATATTCAGTTTTGCAATTACTGTACAGTGTAGATTTGGCAGTCGGCAGACCGAAATCGCAAGTCAGACCTGAATTTCCCGACTCACTAAAAGCGCTAAATTTTATGAAACACGCTGAGGAATGCGTTTCCAAAGGAAATATGATTGCAATTCAAGCATGAATTTAAATATGGTATCCATGTGAAGCTTTGCGGGGTTGAATTGTCTTTACAGTATGTGAAAACTGCCGAAAGTTTTCATAAATCCCTCACTGTTTGTCTGGGATTTGAGAAATCGAAAGTATCGAAATTGTATAAAATCTGCGCAGATTTCACAAAAAGTGCAGATCTTTGAGCATCGATAACGTGTGTGAACGCATAAAAAACGAAACAATTACTTTCGTCGGCTCTCCACTTTAATCAAGTCAGTTATTTTGACAGAAAATTTCATAATCTTCTCTTCGTCTAAGTCTCCGGGAGATTTTTTTTATTATTTTTTTTTGCTCGCTTTAGTGATAATATTTTCCCGGAATTGCATAGTTAAAGTTTCATATCTTCGTTAGTCAAGGTGTTGCCAGACTTCCGGTGTTGACAACCGGGCCGTGAGGTTGATTTACGCTGGCTGGTTCCTCGAGTTCCGGGTGCTGATTTCTTGGTTTCGCAAGCATGACACAATCGTGTACACTGTACACGAATCACTATTTGAATTACTCCTGTATTTCTTCCTGAAGTTTCCCGTGGAACATCTGAAGCTTTAAAAAAAAAAATTTCAAAATTCCAATGCGGGTTGGAAAGTCTTTCGGCGGTAGGAAACAGTGGCAAAAAACTGGATGATCATCACTAAATGATTTGGAATTATTGTATTTCAATTCCGTTTGAATTTGGACCAATTTATTGCCAAAATCCTGGGCAAAAAAAAAAGAATTCTTCTTATTGACTCTATAAACACATGCTCTTCCTAATGGAAAACGCTGGTGTCCTCATTTGTCTTTATTAGAGGCTAAACGAAGATTAGTGAGACCCCCAGATGCGGACGTAATTGGTGCATCAAGAGTGTCCATAAGTTGAATTGTCCCGAAGTCAAGTCTTGTTTTTTTCATGGACTTACATGATATAATTTTTAATTGGTGTTTTATGGAAGAAATATTCTTCAGAATTCCATGAAAAAAATTGTTTGCCACTTGAATTTGATTCAGTGAATATATTTTCAACTCAATAAGAACATTTGGAGCATTGAATATTGTATCTCTGTACAGTACATTGAACTGTCGGCATCTGTAAAAATAACGTTCGAGTCACAAAGAGAGAACGAAGTTCCTCCATGCTATAGGTAATTTTTTCAATTACAGTAGCTGATGGATGGGAAATGATGGGAGAAATGACAAGGAATTTTTCTTGCATAAATCTTAGGGTTGGAAATATCTGTTTCTTTCAATCAAGCTGAATAAAAATAAATTTTTGTTAAATTTATTGGCAATTTTATCATGCAATGTCCTCATGTTGAGTCAGTGTCTATATGTTGGGCCTTTTTTATACCCTTTTTATTAAAAAATTAAAGGTCCCCATGTCGAATTGTCCTCATGTCGAGGTGCCCGCATGTGGGGGTCTCACTGTATTTGGTGGACCTTGAACCTGCTACAAACATTTTTGTTTTCTTAATCCTGATGAAATTTTTCCAACATGTCCAGGTGCAGCTGGGCATCCTTCTCCCCCTCCCAAACCAGAAAGGCTAGCAAGTGTGCCTAAAAGTAAGACTCTGAAAAATAGCAGTCTACTCACCGTCACTCCATTGTAGTGCAGGATACCAGACCCGTTGGCAACACCCTGCGGTCCCGGCGACTGCGACACACCACGCGTCATAACCCGCAAATTCATAGTCGACATGGAATATCCCAACGCGTCCACATTTTGCTGCCGCATGGAACCCATGGTTCCAAACTGCTGCTGCTGCTGGTGATGGTTGTGATGGTGGTTGTGATGCTGCTGCTGCTGATGATGGAGTTGTTGTGTTGTTGTTGTTGCTGTTGAGCACTGTGATGAACCTGTGCACGATGCTCTTGCATGCTGCTAGACGCTCTGTGCATCGGCTGAACAGGGACAATGTAATCGTCGTCCGAACATGCTCCGGATGAGGACTGGGTTGCGTTGATCATGGACGACGACGACGTCGCTGTCGTCGACGATGTTGCCCACTGATGCAGTTGTTGTTGTTGCTGCTGCTGCTGTTGCTGCTGTTGAGTGCTGACAGCACTCATTCCTGGCACGGGTCGGCGAAAATTCAGCGCAGACGAGGAATTATTTGACAAAGAAGAAGACGAGTTCTTCTCTTGCACCGCCGACGATGACGAGGGCTTCTTCACGTCTGACGTTCCAGCATCTGACGAAAAAATAAAAATAAAAGAGAAACATGAAGCAACGTCAATTGTTTTCTAGTGTCAATCCAAAATAAATTCACACGACTTTTCATGCACATCACTTCTAGGGAAAGTAATAGCTCAGGTCGCACGATATTTTCACAATTTTAAGAGACGATCAAAATCATGGGGTAATATTTGTTCCGTGGACGTAAAACAGGTTCTTCATCTCACTTCGGAGTCGGAACGAATTGAGTTCGTTATGCGAGACACCATTTGGAACAGAGGAAAACAGGAATTGATTTCAAGAGAGAAATGCAATCGTTGAATACAAAAAAAAAAACATTTTTGAGAAACATACAGGAAAAGTCTTCGAATTTCGTCTCACGAGGGGGAAGGGCTCGGATCCCTCGAAGTCGTCGCAACCATGGAACCCTAACCAAAAAAAGGAGGCGCCCTCGCGAACAGGCAAACAGGGTTCCCCCCGCGGGACCCGTTTCCATTCCCCCCACCAACCCGAGAAGAAAATGCCGAGCCCTGAAAGATGTGGACCCAAGAGCCCGGAAGCCGCAGCGCCGATTCATTCACACGAAAGAAAATAAAAATAAAATAAAGCATTCCTTCTTCTACGGGCCAAACAGAACCCAGTCCGAGGTATGTCAGTTTATTTCCTTCTGCTGCTGCTGCTTATTTATTCCTTTCCGCAACCTAAACGAAGCGATAGAAATTTTGAGGGCGTCTTTGAAAAGCCTTTTCGAAATTCTGAAGGAAAGAAAAAAAAAATCTCAAGCCCATCTTTTACAGTACATAAATATTCCTCAGAGCCGGATCTTTGGTTGCCTTTCTTTCAAAATGCAACGTTTACACAAGATTCCCGAAGGAATCGGACGACGAGGAAGGGAATATTTCTGGCACCTCTCTCAACCCAACTGAAGGGCATGAAAAACACATAGAAAAAAATACTAAAAATAGGGAGTCAAAATTTGAGCACAGTTTTCACTCCGAGATGCGGACAAATACCTGGTAACGTCGCCAGGTCTAATCTCGTCACACTGGAATAATGTAATCAACATTTAATGTCGTCCGTCAGGGAATATGATTGTCAGGAATAATATCGCATTTGGGAAATTCATTTTTCTGCTACATTGGAATAAAATCGTCAAAATATTCTTTTTTTTTCTGAAATGGGAACAACCTCGTCTGGCAAAACTGGACTTTCCTCGTATTTGGAATACTGTATATAATAATTTCTTCCTTGCCTTTTCCTAACTAGAATCATTAAACAAAAAATCCAGATAAGTTTCAAGAGAACCAATTCTAAACACTCAGTTTTCCAAACTTAATACTTCATAAAGTAGGAGTCTACTTCATAAATCAGGAAGCATGGAAGAACTTCATTGAGAAAATTGATTTGATAATTCAATTTTTTTAGCTGTACAATGTTGGGCCAGTTATGTAGAAAGGGAAGATTTTTTTTCTCCTAGTTAATTCCAGGAGAGGCTTGACGAAAATAATCCGGTGTTGTAATTACGACATTATTCCACCACCCCAAAAATACGTCTCATTTCGAAAGATTGCGCCGACTGTGGGCTTGTTTACAAGTACAAGTACAAAACTGTGAATTCTGTATCGGTTGAAGTCCGGCTGAAGAAATTGAAAAATTAATTCAGAAAAAAATTAAAAACGAAAACAAGACTGGCGTTTGTCGAGAAAGGACGGAAACATATTCGACTGAGTTCTCTTCGCCAGAGCTTTTCGGCAATTTAATTTTCCCGGCGTGGAATGTTTGACTGAAACATTTCTTGAATATTGAAAAACCCCCCTCCTCTCAAATTTCAAGGCCGGTGTTTCAAGGAATAAATGCGTACGTGAGAGAACAATTATTTTCCCGGGAACCTTGATAAAATGAAAATATCACTCCGACTTTTATAATTGTTCGCCGCAGAAATTCCTGCATACGAAACACGGATTCCAAAAATACAATGATTTCAAGACTGACATTTCAAGGAAGGGATTTGGAAATGCCAAATTGTTTTTCCTCTGCCAGGAATTCAAAGACTACAGCCAATCGTTTTCCTGGCGTGAAAATTTGACGGAATCAAAAGACAGGAAAAAAATCCTAAATTTGGAGCATTGGCCCAAAGATTTCAAGGAGCGACTTCGCACAATCTGGAACATTCCCCCTTTTTTTTCGCTAGAACTTCGCAGAAATCCCGTTTTTTTTACCATCGTGAGTAAGAAAAATTAAAAAAAAATCTCCAGTGGGTTCAAGGTGATCGATTCCTTTAAGGAGGTTCCTGGGCAGGAAATTAATGTTCAGTTTTACTCGCCCCTAGCAGCGGAAATTCCGGGTCGAATCTGACCGGATGCTTCTCGGTCAACCGGAACGTTTCACACCATTTCTTCTTCGTCTTCTTCTTCCTCTCGCAGCTGGGGTTCATTCGGAAAAATAAGCGGGAGAAAACCCTCCTTTCGTTTTATTTCATTTTTTTTTTTTTCAATCCTTCGCCCTGACACAAAATCACCAACTTCTTTCACGAGTGAAATTGATAAGCGGGAAAATTACATGCATCAGTGCAGGTCGAGTTCGCTCAAGCGAAGAGCATTCCGACATTCCACAAATGTGAAGAATTATTTCGAGGAATCTCCCGTCTCCAAAAAAAAAAAAAAAAATGAATAAACCTCTGGCAATACCTCCAGAAAAATATCTCCGAGACTTGCAAGTTGAGAATCAAAAATTAAAATTCAGACGCCTGTAACGTTCGTTGAATCAAGGTTTCAGCTATTAACTTTCAAAACTGTTGATTGCTATTTAAAAAAAACACTATGAATACAGTACTTTCAAAAATTCAGAATGTGAAGGACGCGTCTTAAACAAGTCAACTTATAATTAATCGCTATGTGAATCACGGCAATTAAATGCACCAGGAATTTCTTAAAATGAAACTCACGCGGCTTGACAATTCTGAAGACCTTGACGATCAGTTTCTACATTTTCATAAAAGAAAAATATATAAAAAAAGGCAAATTGAGAATACCGTGATTGAACACAACTAATGAAAATGCAGCCCTATATTTTTCCAAGACTCGATTTCAACTTTCTCGGGAAAGGAATCGTAACAACTATATAGCGTTTCGTAACCAAAATTCTAAATACGGTATTAAAAAGCTCAAACCATTATAAAAACTTGCAATTTAAATTTATCAATCGGAAAACAAACAAAAAAACAATTAGCTTGCTTTATATACAGCAATATCCTTCAACCAATGATTGGCCCCAGCAGACCTTCAATAGATAAAAATGAAGGTCAATTTTTTCCCTTTTACATCGTTCAATAATTCGTGCAATACGGTAAACGATTTCTGAAAATTCAAATAATTTTACTATACTTCTGCGAACGGAAAAACACCAACGGAAATATACTTTTAACGGAATTTTAACAGCGTCTTTACCTTAATTTCTAGAAAATTTGTGAGGTTCGTTGCGCCCAGCGTTGAAATCACGCGAACATCGAGTTGGACGAGAATTTCACATCTTTCAATAATTTGAAATATCCAAGAATATTCTTCAATCTTGAATTCTGTTTTCCGAATTTGTGTGAGTCAAAAGATGCAGATGATGGCAGAGCTTTTTTTTTATTTAACTTATGGATCATTCGCGTACGGTGTCGTAATTACGCGAAAATTGGGACGAAGTGCAGTACCCAGACATCTTCCTATCGTAACTTTCAATAATTGGAACAATTTGTGAGAGTAGCGTATTCTACAATTTTCAAACAAGTTTTTCAAATTCTTGAAATTAAAGAATGTGGGAAACGCTGTTTTTTCTACGCTTTCTGAAGCACTCGAGAAGGTAGCGACCGGCGTTGAAATCACGAAATTAAGCGGACACCGAACGAAGGTAGTTTCAAATGTTATGTACTCGTATGTTATTGCTTAACTGTAATTCGCGAACAATGTTAAAAGATACGCTTTCTTCAAATTGCACGCAAGATTTTTTTTCTTCTTCATTTTTAGCCTGAACAGATGAGATGCCAATGGCGAAACCGTTTTCTTAAAAATTCGGGATCATTCGAACCCACGACGACCGGCGTTGGAATCACGTGAGCACTCGGACGAAGTGAAAAAAAAAATAAAGGCCAGCACAAATTCCTCCAGATGACTATTAAAATGCGAGATCGAATTAGAGGCACACGAAACCACGCATTATGCCTCTCTTTCTAGTCACAGCCAAACAGGGATCAGAGAAATAGAAAGAGAAGAATAAAAAAAAACGCAGAGAGAAAGAGATTATTCCAACATCTCCCCGCAACAGTAATTCTGAACTACACAAACAGCTCTACGGAAACACGAGCCTCGTTCTCAAAAATTTATCTCTCCCCCCCCCCCCCTGATTTAACATGTTTTCTTTTTCCTCGTTCGTTCGTTGGTATCTCCTAAGATTTCTGCGACTGGATTTTCACAGTCGAGGCGACGAATCATCCACTCACTCGATTTCCGCAACGCGTGTGTTTGTTAAGAAGAAATAATCGCTGCGTGAGAGCCTCGGGCCCGGGTCACTTCTTTGACCCCGACTGGGAGACTGTCCTCGCATATGTGTGTGCGTGTGTCTCTCTGTATTTTATTCAGGAAATTCCCGACAGATTTCTCTCGACGGTCGAGCTCGTGAAAAACTCGAAAAATTCACGAATGATGCAAATAGTGTATGTTTCATTCCAACATTAATTTACAGCCACACAACGCCGGAGTTTCAAGTAATTAGCATTTTCAAGTAATTAAAGGGGGCGGTGCTAAAAAGCAAAACTGGTCAATTATTCGACACAGATAATAATATTTGATTCAGGCGTTTTAATAAAAACAAACGCAGAAGGTTGAGAAGAAATTACAGCGTATTTTCTCACAGCACGCGCAATAAAACGGATGCATGTGAACGAATATTAGTTCACATGCATACGACAAAATCAAGCTAAGGCACAAAATGTGAAAAAATGTCCTAATAACGTACTGTACTGTAGTTAAAATCGCCCGAAAATTCGATTCATCAAACGCCACCTGTTCGCAAACCTTTGAAAAAAGGATGTAAAAATTCAGAGGGACATTTCAACATTCTTTTCAGAATGAAATCAAGGTTTAAGAAAAAAATATATATGCCAACTTATTTCGCGAAGGAATGTCTATAATGTCTTCTGTACTGCTTCACGCGTCATTTCACAAAATACTAAAAACATCAGATTAAGCGAAGAATACTTCATCATTAAATGCGTCGAGTTTGTTCAAATGACCACATTATTACGAGTATCCATCTCACGGAAACCCTTCCTCAGAAATCGGAAAATTTCACAAAATTTTCTGAGTAATTTAAAAAATTAAAATCGAATACAGTACACCGAGTTTAAAAAAAAAACTGCGCTGTTTCTTTCGCGAATCGGAGCAGGAAAAAAAGAAGAGAGAAAAAAAAACAGGGCTAACCGTGATGACAATTGTTGGCATAATTTCCTACATTCAGCGCAAATTCTCTCCACATGGCCACAGGGGAATACTTCAAATGCTTTTTCCTGCGGAAAAACACCACGGAGTTTCGAGAAGAGAAGATATCTCTGGGGCATTAAACCTACCCAACCTTCTTCTTGTCTCTCTTCTTCTTCTTCATCTTCTTCTTCCTCGTCCGCGAATGCGTTTCTTTGGACGCCTCGGCGGCCTATCTACTTGCATGTTCAGGTAATCGCAAGCAAAGAAATTCCGGTCGCATTGTTACGGAAAACGAGGCGGCTCCGGACCCAAGTCTCGTACACACATTTTTTTTTCTCTTTCCGGTGTGTATTTCTCAGGACTCTACAGCCTATACCCGGGGTCTAACAAAATTTCTCGGAATAGAAATTAAAATGGCATATAATTGAGCTGGAAAAAAAATTATTCTTCAGGGAAAACATATTCTTTGGCACCAGAAAAAAAGCAGCCCTGCTTGACAATTATATTAATTATTTTATATTATAATTATATTATAGCTCACTTATATAAATTCTTTAAGAAAACATATTCTTTGGCACAAGAAAATATTGCCCTGTTTGACAAATTTTTTTAATGCTTGACCATTTTTTTTTATTTTGCTAAACATAAAAAATTGTCTAACAGGGCAATTTTTTCTTGTGCCAAAGAATATGTTTTCCCTAAAGAATGATTTTTTCCATCTCAATTACAGTATATGCCATTTTTATTTCTATTCCAAGAACTTTTGTTAGAACCCTCGTATTTTTTCTCGTGCTTTCCCCCAAGAGACTACGCCATCAACAAGCCGAAAAATGATTTCCAACCAAGACCATCGACAGATAATTATTATCGAGTTTCTATGCGTAATATAATAAAAAACGCGCCAAATTTCAAGAAAATTGTTCAATTCAAAGACAGATTCGTGATTGAAAAGGGCGCGATTTTTTTTCTGACCAAGACAGTATTTTTGATAACAATATATTTCAACAACTAGCGCGAAAATCTTTGCGACCATCATTCCGTTCGAATGGACAGGAAATTAAATTCTTGAAGTGTTCAAGGAGAATAAACTTGTTAACTGAGGCATACGTAGAAGAAATTAATTCATTTCTTTCTCAAGACATTGAGTGCAATAAAAGCGGGTATCATTCCAGCAGGGAACATGGCGTCCATATTTTACGATTGAAAAAGTTGGAAGCGTATGTGCAAACCAAATAAAAAGTATGCTTTCATTTTTTTTTCAAGGACGGAACTGCACACAGGTATTAAAATTGGTGCGCTGTCAAAACGTAAGATACATTTTTATGCTGAATTCGTCAAGAAAAATTGATCCAATCCCGGTTCACGATGCTTTGAAATGACAGAAAATATGTGAAAGCCACGTGGAATAAAATTCGCATTTGCAGCAACAAAGATATAAAAAAAATTTCAATCTAAAAAAGGGGAACATTCCCACCACATTTTTTGTACTGAAATAAAAACCACGCGAAGCTTGAAAATCCACCAGCATTGTGATTCTCTGACGAAAAAAAAAGACATTGAGTAGAAATTCAAGAGAAAGAATATCCATAATTCAACGAAGTTCTACTCCGGGGAGAAAATATAATTTGAGCAAAATAATTTGACCAACAAATTTACAAATTTTTCTTCTTTGGCGAAATTAGCCTGCCTAAACTTTGCCCGCGGGTCAAATGACCGCAATGGGGACCTGAGACACCGGCAAAAGATGAAGCTCGCGTGGGAATTCGATCAGGCTCTTGAAACGCTCTTTATTTATTTTATTTTTATTTTTTGCTCCTTCCGCCGCAGCCCGGGGTTTCCGGGATTTTTCGTCTCCCTCGGGCTTGGGCCACGATTAATGATATCGCGGTCACGTCCGGGCATGACGTTGCGCGTATTTCGGGGAGCCCCATGAACTCCGCGATGTTGTTGATGCTCACGAGCGGAAAAATATTCGGGGGTTTTCATTTTAGAGCGGAAGTGAGACACACACATACGAATATCGTTTTGCGTTGACAAATGATTTTATCGAGTTTTGCATTTTCCTGCATGATCCAGGTTTTTTTTTTCCGCATGCGTGTCGAGCTGCTCTCGGAATTCATTCGGAAACAGGCCAAGTGACAGCATATAATCACGCTTCAGGGAAAAGCAGGTCCAACAATGTCGCCAGTGAGGAAACGAACGTATTTTGATCAGGCTTACTTCGAAGCACTTATTTAAATGCAGGAAGTTACATAGAATTTACTCGAATCGAAAATTTCATCCTATGTTTTACCATTCACGTATAATCATGAATGAAGTCTTACTCAGCAGCAGAACAAATTTTCCTCATCAAAATGCGATTGGATTTTTCTCAGGGCCCATCAATAAAGAATTCGTGTATTTAGCGAGGGTTTTAGATTCGTCACTCTATTTACGCGAAAATAGCAAGCCATTGTTTCAACTACACTCCATTAATCAGTTCGTCAGACGATAAATTCAAATACAGTACAGTATTTCAGTGACACAATATCTTTGAACGCAACGTCTGGCAATGATGAATTTCCAACAAAGAACCTCCTTCGAATTTCTTCGGAGTCAAATGAACTAGGACTCGCCAAGAATATCCATGATACCATAACATCGGATTTAAAACGTACCCCCTTTTTTTTCTTGCAAGTCAAAATAGTGGATAGTACTTCCTACATTTGCGAGAGTTTAGTATGCAGGGCACCACGTACCAAATTACACTTGAAAATGCCCCTCTTCACAGGAATTCCACGAAAAACGGCCTACAGCAACCTGTTAAAAGGGTGACTGGAAGGGATAAACCGGCAGGGATCAAGTTGGAGTCCCTCGTAATAGTACTGTACTGTATTGTACTGCAGTACGTAAGCTCAACTGGATACAACCCAGGAGCGTGGAAGTAAAAAACAGCCACCCATGAAAACCCCAAGAGGCACACACACACACACACATACGCGTAAAAGCAAGCCAGTAGAACTAAACTAACCACTAAAGAAATTCCCCGGGGACAAGCAGAAGAAAGGATTCATCAAGCAGACTGATGGGAGTGGGGAAATATAAAATAAAGGAGACCTGCAGGTAGAAGACCTCGGCTCCGGGGCCAGAACATTATTATTCAGCAACTCCAACACACACACACAGTTGGGTACTACTATATGCTTCTATACTCACAGAAGGCTTTCTGGGCGTAGCTGAGCCCCGGGAAACACGGTATGAGCATGGCGGTTCGGGTTCGAAGGCACCACCCCGATCCCGGGCCAGAAACTCGCCGTGGTTCCTGCTTCCGCACGGCGGAAGACACGTTGGTTCGACTCTTTTTTTCGTTTTGTTATTATTGCCTCGCTTTCTTTTTCTTTTTTTTTTCTCTCTGCCTTTCTCAGCTGCGAGAGAGATCTTGACTCTCAATCGCCCGCGGCTCTCATTCGCACGACTTCTGAACAATTTTGCTTGTATGTTGGCAAGATCAAAAAGAAAAGATTCCCCTCACGCGAAACACGCCGGGTTTCAGTCCGAATTTCCCGAAAACTGCGTGCGGCTCCTCCTCCGATCAACACTTTTTTCAAGCACTCGATGCACACACGCAAACGAACACAGCGAAAATGTTGAACTGTTGGGAAGCATTTCAGGAATTAACATAACGTCAAGATTAAAAAGGCTTCGCCGCAACGAAATCAAAGACGACACGGACGATAACTCACGAGATGAGATTTTCTCTTGTGTGTTGCAGGAATTCTTTACAAGGCAATATCATCGAGTTAATTTTTTGCCGACAATGTCCGATAGGTTTTTTGAAACGCAATCGTGGAATCCTGAGTTCCCAAAAATTCAGACGTTCTAAAATATGACGCACAAAAGTTGGTTTAAATTCACTTCCGTCACGTACAATAGTGTACTTCCTCTTTTGGAATCTTGTTGAAACGAGAGAAACAGACAAAATTTCCACACCTTCATGTACTTTTCAGGACCAATGTGACGAATTTCGCTTACCTAGTTAGAAGTAGTTTCAACAGATTAAACACGGTATGAGCATGGCGGTTCGGGTTCGAAGGCACCACCCCGATCCCGGGCCAGAAACTCGCCGTGGTTCCTGCTTCCGCACGGCGGAAGACACGTTGGTTCGACTCTTTTTTTCGTTTTGTTACTATTGCCTCGCTTTCTTTTCTTTTTTTTTCCCTCTGGCTTCCTCAGCTGCGAGAGAGATCCTGACTCTCAATCGCCCGCGGCTCTCATTCGCACGACTTCTGAACAATTTTGCTTGTATATGTTGGCAAAATCAAAAAGAAAAGAATCCCCTCACGCGAAACACGCCGGGTTTCAGTCCGAATTTCCCGAAAACTGCGTGCGGCTCCTCCTCCGATCAACACTTTTTTCAAGCACTCGATGCACACACGCATACGAACACCGCGAAAATGTTGAACTGTTGGGAAGCATTTCAGGATATAACATAACGTCAAGATTAAAAAGGCTTCGCCGCAACGAAATCAAAGACGACACGGACGATAACTCACGAGATGAGATTTTCATTTGTGTTGCAGGAATTATTTACAAGACAATATCATCGAGTTAATTTTTTTTTCCGACAATGTCCGATACGTTTTTGAAACGCAATCGTGGAATCCTGAGTTCCCAAAAATTCAGAAGTTCTAAAATATTACTCACAAAAGTTGGTTTAAATTCACTTCCGTCACGTACAACAGTGTACTTCCTCTTTTGGAATCTTGTTGAAACGAGAGAAACAGACAAAATTTCCACACCTTCATGTACTTTTCAGGACCAATGTGACGAATTTCGCTTACCTAGTTAGAAGTAGTTTCAACAGATTTGGAAATGCTCACATAATTACGAGAAAATGAGATCTGCATGTCAAACGTAAAGGTTACAAAAATGTACAGGCAGCCTCACAAGTATGAACAATTTTCGTAGTGAAAATTTAATATATTCAGGAACTATTACAATGCATTTATCTTGATCGTAGAGATTTTTTTTTGTTAAATTCGGTTTAGGAGGTTTCCATTAAGCGAGGAAAAAGCTGCTTAAATCGGGTCTGCAATAAAAAAAGCAAATAATGTACTGTAAACAGGCTTCACTTCGTTGATTCTACAGTACGTTGGAGAAATGTCACAAAATTCAGAACTGAAATTATAAAATCACGGTACTATTTAGGATACGTCAGGCTGTTGGAAATCTCGTTGAACTCGAATGACCGACCAACAACAATAATCCGGTAATTCACAAAGCAGTGAAAGCAAAAATATTACTTTTCTGAGGTCCTGTTTAACGATTCCCAAATGAAAGACGACGTCAAAGCGATTTCGACAAAATATCACACTGAGAAATAGTGAAAAAAAAGGATTCGGGCACACTTGAGGAAAGAACTAGGGCACAGTAAGTTATGAAATGAAAACATCTGATCCCACGAAAATTCTCAAAAACGACGCGAATTCGGTGACCACTCAATGGATTGTTTCGCAGTTGCAAAGTATTGTACAAAGGTGTATAAGAGGATATTTTGTAACATTCCGTTAGCATACCAACGCAGTTTACCACGTCAAAAAGCGCAACTGAGGTTAACTTTCAACAGTGCAAAAGGAAAGTTTGACTATCATGAAGATCCACAAGCGCGAAGACAACGGTTTGCAACATCAGAGAGAATATTGTTCAAAACTTCTTTAAAACAATTTTGTACTTAGTCAGTAAATCGTGCAACCGAATGAAATTTCAACAGCGCGAAAAAAGAGAGAAGAAGCAGGGCAACGATGTTCCGCTAACGCAGACGCTGCAAGAATTTATCATGTCCGAAAGAATTTCGCATCGAACTCTTCGTTGCAAAAAATTTATGCTTAACCGCAAAACGCCACTAATTCTCCGGAATACATTAAAAAATCGCAGATGCGAGGATTTCTGAGGTGAAAAATAAAAACCAGCACCAACAATATCTGCCGAAGCCACAGCTATTTTATCCTTGACATAACGACCATAACTTTTATCTGCGCGAAGGGAAGCAGGGCAACAACGTTCCACATGCGCAGACGCGAGGGTTTTTTCCACTTTCCGACGAATATCTTGCATGATGAACAATATCATCACACAGACACACACGCACATATACACTTTGGGTCACCATGACATACAGCAGCGAGAATGTCAAACAAGAAGAAAATCATGCGAATGGCGCACATGACAGTTCATGCCCCTCGTCCACAACCGAACCATCCCGGCTGGCAGCTGCCTACGGAATGAGCACCCAGAAACCGCGGCCAAGCCTGTAATCCTCGACTTGGCCGCGGTGTATGAGGTAGGGCATACTCTCCTGGCACAGCATATCCCCCTCCGATGCGGATCCCTCCCGACGGAGGAGCGATCCACATCCGCGGAGGGGAGTTCTGCAGAGGCTTTTCCGCAGTGAGCACTTATCCGATGAATCATTTTCACAGAATTCAGAGGAAAGACAATTCCGCGGTGATTCTTGAATCGGCGTTTTATTGGCAGAAAAAAATTTTAATTCCGCGGAAATCTATTTTAACAGCTTGGTGAATCCTTTCTTCTGCTTGTCCCCCGGGAATTTCTTTAGTGGTTAGTTTAGTTCTACTGGCTTGCGTTTACGCGTATGTGTGTGTGTGTGTGTGTCTCTTCAGGTTTACATAGATGGCTGTTTTTACTTCCACGCTCCTGGGCTGTATCCTGTTGAGCTTACGTACTGCAGTACAATACAGTACAGTAATATTACGAGGGACTCCAACTTGATCCCTGCCGGGTTATCCCTTCCAGTCACCCTTTCAACAGGTTGCTGTAGGGCGTTTTTCGTGGAATTCCTGTGAACAGGGGCATTTTCAAGTGTAATTTGGTACGTGGTGCCCTGAATACTAAACTCTCGCAAATGTAGGAAGTACTATCCACTATTTTGACTTGCAAGAAAAAAAGGGGGTACGTTTTAAATCCGAAGTTATTGTATCATGGATTTTCTTTGCGAGTCCTAGTTCATTTGACTCTGAAGAAATTCGAAAGAGGGTTCTTTGTTGGAAATTCATCATTTCCAGACGTTGCGTTCAAAGATATTGTGTCACTGAAATACTGCCCTGCATTTGAATTTATCGTCCGACAAACTGAATAATGGAGTGTATTTGAATCCTTGGCTTGTTATTTTCGCGTAAATAGAGTGACGAATCTAAAACCCTCGCTAAATACACGAATTATTTATTGATAGGCCCTGAGAAAAATCCAATCGCATTTTGATGAGGAAAATTTGTTCTGCTGCTGAGTAAGACTTCATTCATGATCATACCCGAATGGTAAAACTTTATAAAATGAAATTCTCGATTCGAGTAAATTC